>VCDM03000553.1:0-11739 GCA_012977825.3 Pteromalus puparum
TGAATATCCTCTTCTCCAAGCACGAATAAACCCGTCTGGACAGACTGAAAACTTCAAATCAACTGGAGAAACCTCCGTTTTTGTAATTCTCGGCCGCTAAACACAAATGAGAAAGCTGGTAAGAACTGCAAATGCCAGTAGATTGATCATTGTGAGATAGTAATGTGAACTTGTCTTAATTCACAATATTATCATAAACAATATGAATCTCGACATATTATAATCAGTATCGATTCGTCTATTGATTATGTTTGCCTAATTTTCAAAAATCATACTATGCTAGAGATCCACAGCCGATGCTGACAAAGCCTGACTCTTCATCAAGAATGAACCGCTGCATAGTTTTACTGGTTCACGACAAACGAATCTCTCAAGGACGCGCTTCCCTGTCGATGTACGTCTGAGAGTTCTGAGGCTAAAAGATTTTCCTGCCAACACTTCAGGCGTACTGCATGATCTTACACCTCGTATCGTTCAGTACAATCCCATCAGTGGGATGTCAGAGAACTCGTCTAGGCTGGCATAAAATATGAGTATGCAGTAGACATGACTGCGTTTTCAAGGCAAACGACAGGAGATTATATTCTAAAGGAAATTGCCAACCCTCCCCCCCCCTTTGCCCCCCCCCCTCCCTCCCATTCCTCTCAACGATAGTGTAGTAGACCTGTTGTTTAATATTCAAAAATCCTTCTCATGGAAAAAACTCTCTGACAAATGCAAAGGGAAAACAACTGGCTTAAACATAATTATCATGGCATCAAGTGAAAAACGATGGACATGACTACTGCCAAATTGGAAACTTGTTTTCGTGACGCTTTACACGATGCAACAAAAATTTTTGTCATAGACGCATTGAACAGAAATGGCTTCAACGATTCAAATTTCCCGTCTACAACATCAAACAGTATGGCTATCCATCGAAACCATCTTTCAGGTCGTCACAGTTTGCACAAACCATAATCCAATCTACAAGACTGCCTGTGCCTTCACACCGTCAAACTTATAAAATTATTCTATCAGTCATGCAAACATTTGTAATAAAAAAAAATAAATAAAAAAAAATAAAAAATAAAAAAAAAAGAACATAGAGAACACTATGGCATTCTAGCTCACTTACGTTTCTGGGTCAGAGAGAGGAGGGTGAGCAAGAGCGTACGGATTCTAGCTCATTGGAGAGAAGAGGGGGTGAGCCAGAACCCTGTGAGCCAGTATGCCTATAGCCTATCTACTTTGATTGAATTTTAAACTCGACTTACTCATATAGATTTCAAACAAATGCTAAAAGTATGAAAAATATACGTATACATACATGCGTAGTTAAATTTTATATGAGTTTATTATCGTGTTGTCATATTTCAATCAATATTAAAAATATTGTTGTCATGAAGATATTTTTTTTAGTCTGTGGATTTGCAATGCCAATGTTTCTGTTAATATGCATCTTTTCTTAAAATTATCTGTGGATTAGGCCTACTGGGATACACATCTCTGTTGACAATTGCATGAACTGAATTTAAATAGATGTTTGAATTGTAACAAAGTTAAATTATTCCAGTTACTCCTTAAGATCTGAATGAAACGCCTAAAAGTATTGAAATACCATGCACGCACAAAGTTTGGACTTATAGGAGTTAACTGTGAATAATTTATAACATTTAAATTTAAACATACTAATTTTGTCAACAAAGGAAAAAAAACGCGCCACTCTATTTACCTCACACAGGTGGTGTGGAAAGAACAGGTAGTGGTGTGGAAAGAATAGAGAAATATCAATAAATTAAACAAATTTTATGTGTAAAATCAAAATCAAAGATTATTATGCAAGTTATAAATAAGACATTTGGGGTTGGCGAGCGAAGCGAGCAGGGGGGGACCCCCTAGTATATATATAATATGTGAACAAATAGTTTATTGTTCCTACCTTTATATACAGCTGAAATTTTATTTACTTTAAAAACGCTGAGTACGAGACGACGGACGTATTGCCGAAGTCTCTTGACTCGCGCGTCAAAAGAAGTAGCTACGAGAAATTTCTACTTAGTTAGGAGACTTAGTGCTCCTTCCACGAATTTTCTTTTAAAGTTTTTTTTTTCTTTTTTCTGCCCTTTTTTCAGGGTCGTTACAATACACCTAGACGCCATCTTAGAACATTTTTTGCACCTAGACCCGAAAAACTACGGAGCGCACCACCTAGACCCCGTTATCAGCTATCCTGTATACCTAGACGCCATCCTCGAGCATTTTTTACACCTAGACCCGAAAAACTACAGAGCGCACCATCTAGACACACCTAGACACACTCCTCGAACATAATTTTTACCTAAACCCAAAAAACTACCTGGACCTTGTTATCGGCCACCTTATTAGCGCCTCATTTGGGCGAATTAGATTGGCCTTGTCATTGGTCACCTTGGTTAGCTATACATTATTTATAAAACCAATGGCACAATTGTATTAAAAAAGTTATCAAACATATTTTTACCTAGACCTGGTCATCGGCTACCCTGGCTACCTAGTCACTACCCAGGAACGTAGATTGTGCACTAGCAACCTCTTAAATTCAAAAAGCTGACAGTAGTTTGTTATCTGAATATCGTATTATGTATATAATATGCATTTAAAATGCGTTTATGTTGTGAATCAAATTTGAATTTTCGCGCCCCGGAAGTATCGAGGATAAGAACGAAAGTTAGGAGGAAAAAAAATCGAAAAGAAAATTCACAGCGCAAAATGCTGACCGCTATATTATTATAACAGGTCGTTCAATTTTCATGATTTTTATTTTTTAAATGAAAAATTTGTTAAAATCATACAGACTAGCGCCGGTTTGGTACAGAAAAAAAACCGCTGCCAAGTCTTTGGCACGTAGCTTCCTCCTTTTCCGATTTTTGATATTGTTTTAAATGTAATATTACGCACGCACGCGCACACACACACACAGACAAAACCATCTGCACGGACATTTTATAAAACCATGAAAGCTCTCAAAATATACTAAGCTTTAATTATCAAATTATATGGTTTAACAAAAATAATAATGTTCAGTCACACAGAGTATACAGGGTGAGAGTTGAAGTATTTGAATCTTAATATCTTTTAAACTAAAGGGTTTCATAAGCTACAAAAAGAACCTAGCCGAAGTGATCAAAAGATCAATCTTTTCCTAAAATTTCAACTCAATTTAAACCTTTTTACTCCCGTAATCGTACGACATAAAAAAACCATTTTTTTTAGTTTTTGATTTTTATCTCAAAAACTAGTCGCCAAAATTGCTTAAAATTAGTTACAACTAGTAGATACCCCATTGGAAATAAAATCGGTATGTTTTAGTTAGAATTCAGTATGGTTCCGTACACTTATGTATTATTCATGTACGTTCGCGTACGTTCGCGTACGTTTTCGTTACGATTCGAGCATTATGTACAGCATTATACCAAAACGTACGCGAACGTACGCGAACGTACGTAGATGTATGCAACTTACAAAATTTAGTGCACCAAAGAAAAAAAATGATAGTATCGGACCCACTCCCAGGTGGCGCCCGTTTATTCTTCTCGCAGCGATAGTTTTCAGCTAGTTGGTATATAAGGCGATCACGTTACTACAAACTAAGATAATTATATCCGTAAGAAATGAGGTATCTTCGACGAGTTTCAGTTGAGGTCTTCTGTAAAAAATCTCCATAAAATTTATGCTCCTCCTTAAGACATTTTCTATTCAACAATCCGTGTACGTTCTCCGTACATATCGCGTCATCGTTCGCGTCTTACGCTTCCCGCGCACGTCGTCGTGCACGTTCGGTGTACCCGTTCGTTCGTACCGTTTATGCACCATTCTTCTGTACTCAAATGCTGCTACAAATGTTCGAATGTAACCAAATCCGTACGTTTTATTATCGTACCTGGTGTGTCCCATCTAGCGATGTATACAGTCAATGACTGAAGTGTATCAAATTTGTACGCTGATTTCCTTTATTAGTACCAATTGTAGTTTTCTCCCCTCGCGCGTCCGTCTTCGGTATCTCGCTCTGTTCTTCTAATTGTCTATCGCCATTTTTCTCAAATTAACCTCTCTTTATCTTCTGACCGTTTCTATATGGTTTATCGAAACTACCTTTCTATATCATAAAAAATATAAACAGATCAGCTCAATCTAGAAATCTTGCGGGAAAAAGTATAGACAATTTTATAGTCTCTTTAGGTACACTATTGTTGAATATTGTATCAAATCATATCATTATAAAAAGCAAAAATATTTTTTCAAAAATAGAAAAATGGCCTATATATGGCCCATAAAATGGTCAGAATCATAAAACAAAAAAATGACCTAAATTCAGAATTAGAAAAATTATGCATGTCAAATTTTATTACGATCCGTCGCATCGTTCCACAAATTGTATGGGCGTATACGTAACCTACACACCCACAACACACACAGCCATCCGCACGGACATTTTCTAAAAACGTATGATTCGTACTCCAAACACCTCCAATTGCGTTTCCACGAAGTATTAGCAAAACTGAAAATTTTACTATTACAAAGATTCCTCTTGAGGAGGAAGCAAAACAGATTCTGAAAAGTTATAAACGTTTGAAATTTGGAAAGAGGTTAGGAATCTCCGTTTCAAAGTATATAATGTGGTAGTGCCCGTAGTCGTATATACTTTATATACTTTCTCCGGACACTACCGTGCCCTTTGATAATATAATTATTATAACAATGTAATCGAACAGACAAGCTAAGACGCGTGTTAACGCCTGAGTGCACAAGGCGAAGTGAAAAATGCCGCCGCACAGCGTTGAGCCGCGTAGCTCTGCGTTGGGCCTGCCGTCTTTAGCAAGCAGACATCTACTCGTTTATACTCAACATTAGGATAAACTTATAAGGAAAGATACCAGGCTCCGGGAAAGGGACAGCGCTAAGACTTTCAGAAATTTTTTCTGGTAATTAAAAATGAGAGAAACCAGTTGTAGTTTGATCTCATAGGCCTTTATTCGGGAGTTTAGTCAAATTTAACCAAAAAACCTAGTTCATTCAATCGATTATAACATCTAAGGCATAATTCCTAGAGCATCCTGTATAAAATTTACTTCAAGTACAGAAAATTTCCTATCGATTAAGGTGGGTTTTAAATCCAAAATATCTTTTTTTTTTCAAAAAATATAACCAATGAAAGATTTTATTTAATTTCTCACGATTATTCTGTTCACTATTTTCCAAGACAGAAATATACGATAAAATTAGCTGTATCATTCGAAGAAAATGATCATTTGGCCTTTGTAATCACCTCATTTTATATTGTAGGACATTTTCCGTACTTGAAGTAAATTTTGTACAGGATGCTTTTGAATGCCTTAGAAGTTATACTCGTTTGAATAGACTAGGTTTTTTAGTTGAATTTGACTAAAATTGGCTATAACTCCCAAATAAAGGCCTATGAGATCAAACAAACTACAACTGGTTTCTCTCATTTTTAATTATCAGAAAACATTTCTAAAGGTCTAAGCGGAATCCCTTTCCTGAAGCCTGAAAGCTCTCCTTGTTAGTTTTTATTACACTCTACTGCAAAAATTTTTTTAAATAACTAATATTTTTTTGCAGTTTACATTTTCATTGTTATCCAAAAATCTCGAAAAGCAGCAATTTAATATACACACATAAATTAAAAATTGGAGTTTCTAACGTGGGTTATTATGGAATCGCAGCTGCTAAATTGTCATCCTTTCCGAAATCTGTAATAACAAAAGCAGAAGCAATAGCAAAGAAAATATCTATTAGATTAAAGGTAACATAATAAAATACGTTTTTATTTATTAAAATATTTTTACAAAAACTCTATGGTACGTATTTATCGTAACAATATGCTTTTCTGTTACATTACTTGAACATCAACAGGTCTTAAGCGTTATCGCTTAGAACGAACGGGTTGGTTAGAACGAATGGGTGTTGCCTATCACCATTTCAAAGCGCGTGTCAGATACGTTCAAAAAAAGTTAGTAACCAGTGAATCAAAGAAGAAGTCGCAAACAGCTCATAATATGAATTGACCGTGTATGAATAATGTTAAGCAAACCGCTGCCAATTCTTTGGCACGTAGCTTCCTTTAACATTATACATTGCTAAATATCAGAATTGTTTTGACTTCATATATAATTCTATCAAGTTCTTTTTGTTTGAAGGATAAAATTATTTCAAATCAATTATATCTGCAGATATATATGTGTGTATATATATATATATATATAGAGAGAGAACCACCCATATATATATATATATATATATGGGTGGTTCTCTGACAAATCTAGCGCGACAAAAAAAAATGTTTGTCCAAACTTAGGGGATATGTTCTAGAGGTCACTACGATGTCAGCTGTAAATTTTCAGATCGATTCGATCAATTCTCTTCGAGTTATAAGGGTTCAAATTTGGTTATTTAAGCATTATGACGAGGAACAATGTTAACTCGTCATAACCTCCCCAGCATAAATATATGATGTATAATAATGTATTACAGCTCTGTTACAGGCGAACGGCAGAGAGTGGAACGGGAGAAAGCACGGTAAGTGGGGAGAGAGAGAGAGAAAGAGCCTCGCGTGCGTGCCGCGTCTCGCAGAGAGATTGAGATTCGTGTAGACTCGCAGAGAGTAAGCATCGTGCGCGCGACTACTCGATTCGAAAAGACCGATAGCTTTGTGAGAACGACGTGCGAAGGCTCCTGGTTTACGACTGCAACCCAGAGGGTCCGACAACGACTGCGCCTTGTCCGAGGTCTCTGTGCGCCTCCGCTACGTCCAAGGCTTCCGAGCGATTCCAACCACTCGCCTGCGAAGGAGACGTCCTGGGGCTGAGCCGACTCTCGTCAACCGTAAGTGTCAGCTCTGCATCTCTCTCTCTCTCTCTCACCAGTGCCCTCCCGGTCTCTAACTGCTTCGTTCGTTTGCGTCTCGCACACCCGCGTGTGTACTCGTGTACCTACTTTTTGGATTGAACAATATACTCTACATTTTCTACGCTACCCAGCGTGTTCTGATTGAACACCGGTCCGTACTCCTATTAAGTTCCCCGCCGCCTCCGCGGGCACGTGCATCGCTTCACGGTGCACGTGCGAATAAACTGCAGCTAGCCAAAATACGACCTTGGCCGGTCCACCTACGAACTCGATAATACCCGAGGAAACGAGACTTGGTCTCGATTATTACGCGGTTGTCTCTCCGCTCCGGTAGCTGCACTGCACGCAGCTAACGTCTGCGCGGCTACCGACACCGAGCAGAGCAGCCCCGTTATAATGGCGCCCATCCGTAAGTGGCATTATTTATTTAACATTCGGACGCGGAATTTTAGTTTCACGATTATTACACGGTTAGTAACGCGACGAAATTTTGAAGCGAAGCAACGCAGGTATTCGCAAGGACGTTTACTAGAGAGCCACAGCAGCACGGCTTTGTTGTTGTTGACACGCGACGAACGCTCGCGTGCGAAACACGAAGCAGCTCGAATAAGTCGAAAGCGAGCACAGTATAGGGCTAACGAATATTATTCGAATATTCGTCAGTAGCCAAGATACTGTAACTGTAAGTGCGAATCTCAAAACATCGCAGTATCTCTAGTGCGAACAGTGAGAGTATACATAGGTATACTAAAAGCGAGAACGCACGCAGCAGTAGAGCAGCGTAGCTCTCGCGCGTTGAAAGCGAACGCGCCAAGCGGCGCTGGCAACACAGCCTATAGCGTGACGTCACACGTACAGCGGCTGCCGACTCTCGCGCGGCGAGAGAGCGTTCCAAGAAAACATTGTACACAAGCGAGCGCGCGGTACAATTGTAATAGTATAGGTGTAGATAGGAGCATCACGGTATACTTATACGAGAGTATCCCGACGGAAAATAATTGCGGTTTCGCGCGAACGCCGTATATTCTGAGACGCGTATATAATTGTAACAAGTAAAATTCGAACAGTGATAATAGCGCACTAAATTGATCGAATCTTTGAGTTTCGTTTACGCGGAAAATTGTTTTTTTTTCCCTCAGTCGTTTATTTTTTTCTTAAGTGAAGTGAAAATTTTCGTTTTNCAAACCGATTAAAATAGAGCAACAAACTCTCAATTTAGCGAATCGCTCACAAAAATTTTACGGTTTCGCGGGTTTGATATTCGCAGAGAGTGAGTTTTACTCTCACACCGCGTTTTCGAATTTTTGTTTTCTTTTTCTTTTCTCTCCAAGAAAGCATTACGCACGGTGTCACAGAAAGGAACTGGGTAGGTGGGGTGCTCTGGGAGCACGGCAGAACGCAGAGTTGCGAAGTGATAAGTTTATTGGAAGACAGGAGAGAAAGTCCGCTCTCGCGTAGTCGGCCGGTGACGCCCGCCTCTGCCGTCGACGGCGACTCGTCGCGGCGAGGCGGTCACACGTGCAAAGATGCACACGCTGCATCCTTGCGCGTGAGAACTCGCAGGCAACGGCGTTTCCTGCTGACGATCTCGGCGCATCGTCGGCAGCAGCCATCGGAGATGCCACCGGCCGAGAGCCTAGTGCTCGTCCGTCGACACGTCCGAGCCCGCGCGGGCGTCCGGCCTCGGCGGCCCAAAAAAAAACAGGTCGCTAAAGGCGAAGCCGTGCTTCGTTCTCGTGTAAAATTTATGTGTTAATTTCGTGTTGAACTTATTAAAAGTATGAACCAAAAAGGGAAATTCTGCCGAAAGAGTACCGTCAGCGTTCGAAGATTATCGCCGTTAACGCGAGAAAGCCACACAGTCACCCTCAAAACGATGAGATGACGAAAAACAGTCCACGTAGACAAATACAAAAGACGAGCGAACTGCCAGAAGCCGATTCTTCGGAAGAA
Source organism: Pteromalus puparum (assembly GCA_012977825.3). Taxonomy (NCBI): domain Eukaryota; kingdom Metazoa; phylum Arthropoda; class Insecta; order Hymenoptera; family Pteromalidae; genus Pteromalus; species Pteromalus puparum. The sequence continues at coordinate 8,842 of VCDM03000553.1, forward strand.
CCCGTCAGAGTAGCCGTTTTTTTATCACTGTTTTTTTTTTTGCGCGTCCCCGGACGGGACCGCCGCCGCAATAAAAAAACCCTCCTACGAGCTTCAATTTACGGTATCGCGAAGGCCAGACTGCTCTATTCACCGATCCTAACGAGCCCATAAGCTAACCCGTGAGACTCGTTGCAGGATTCTGGCACTCATGTGCACAGGGTCTCTAGCGCAGCAAGGCACCCTTAGCACCCGACCTTTCCGTGCACCAGCTAAAAGAAAAAACCTTGCGCATCCTACGCGAAGAATCCGCCACGTATACAACCTCCAGCTCCAACTGGAAAATCATCGAAAAAGCTCTGCATTTGCGCCCGATATTTTCAGCAGCTCACCAGAATAAAATCACACTCGCAGCCCTTGCGTGTAGACCGCGTTGCACTCCGCCAAGTCTAATCGAGGAGGCCGAGGTCCGGCCGCCAGGCCGACCGTGTCGCACAGATTTGATACTCACCACGAATGGCATTAGGACCACAGAGTCGTCGCGTGCATTCTGCCTTTTATCGGTGCATTCCATAGATGGCTATACGGGACGCTAACCGTATAGCGATCTAATCGAGGTCAGGAGGCGCTCGTCAAGCATCCATCGCCAGAGGACTAACCGTCTCACCGCTCCCGCACTGTTCAGCAAATCAGACGGAAATCGTCGAGCACGAGCTCTACGTTAATAAAAAAACTGCGTATAAGCTGGACGCAGCGACCGCCCGTACTAGCAAATAGGACTCTTGCGAAAACGTTATCGCTGGATAACCTAAGCCGCAACGTAGAGATTAGGACCAGTCTGCGCCAGTTTAAGCTGACACGAATCATTCGGCCACGCCAGTGTTATTCGCATCAAGCGCTGGTCCACCCGCGCGATCATTGCTCCCGAAAACGACATCCGCCGGCAAAAACGTGCAGCACGTTTCGCACGCGAGATTCCCTCTTCCTCCGAACGAGTTCAGCGGCGATCCAATCTATGAGAGTGTCAAAAATGTCGATATATCTCCAACGGTACTAGTCTACCACGTAGCTATACCCTTGATCGATATGGAAGAATTCGTGCTATTTGAAAGCCTCGCCCGTGCCCGCAGTGCACAAATATTTTAAAACATTCCCGACGTGGTCGTACTATGGCCAACATACACATATTTTCCGGTGAGCACGTCTAATCCACGTATGTCCGGCCCAGCGATCAGAAATGCAAAGTTGCGGGAATTGTTTGGTCCAGCCTGATTTGCGGTTCGATCCAGAGCCGGGCGCGATCGTACGGCGACAACCGTGCGTGCGAGCATAAAAAATCGCGCCGGCAAACTATAGAGGACCGGGCGCATGCACGTAAAAAATTAAGCATTTGCGGGACACTTTGTACGGCTGCACAAGCCAACACTTGGTGTAACGCGCACAGGAGCCGAGGATATCTTTATCCAGTTATCGCGCCTGAACAAATCACGGCGGAATTCGGGGCACAGGTATTTCTCGAACTAACCTGACCGGCTGCTCAGGCCCACACCAGCTCGCTCGCTTTCCGCCTCACACACGTTCACCCAAAAAGCCAGAAGTCGCGGATCCTCGTTCAGCTTCAGTACAAGTTCAACGTGTCGCGAATAATCGCGTGCATGAACGACGTCGCCGTCTTTTCGATGACCGACCTACGACAACTATAGAAACGAAGCCAAAGTCTCGCGCCGAAGCGCCTCACGGTCCGTATGGGAGAATGAGGGCCGGGTCAGGGCTTCGTCGAGCATCGCGGCCAAGCTCTGGCGAATAGCCCCACTTAAAAAAGCCAAGCAGCTTTCAACTACGAACCTTAGCGACTACGCCTGTCGATCGGATGTCATCCGGACCCGAATTCGCGTCTCATCGTCGCATGAGTCCTACGCGTGGTGCTTCTTGCGGTACCGATCCGGCAACCCATGCGCATCTCATCAAGCACCAGCCAGCAAAATGCAACTGTGAATTAGTGCGCAGCTGGACAAGCAGAGGCCGTCGAGTCGGAGCCTAAGCCCACCCACCAGGAAGCAGCAGCTGTACCAAACATCAGCTGCGCGCGCGCAGCCGCACTAACATATCGCTTTTACGCCGCGCCCCCCGGTCCCCGCGTCGAGGATCTCGACACCGGGACACGACACAAGGCATACAATTACAGCCACCCAACACGCTATCCGGCATTGCCTCGAGAGAGGAATAGCCCCCCGATAGGCCGCCGCGTTGCATAATTCCGCCCACCGAAAAGCCGTTTTCTTCGCTGTTCTGCCAACCAAACCAGCCTGATCAATCAAGCGCCCCCGCGCGCGCCGGTAAATTTGAACCACATATATCTACACCAGCCGCTTTAATTAAAACTATGGCGGGGGCATTCGATAAAAGATTTTTCGCGGAAGGCCGGCGCGAGCGCCCAACCGCTTATCACCATCCTTCGCCAAGCTACTCTCGGGAGAGAGACTGAAGTCCGGGCACTTAGCCCGAGAATCATAGTATTAAACATCTATTTTTTTTCTTTTCCCTATTTTTTTCATATCCATAACCAAGCGCACGTAGCGCATTTTAGACAGCGCTAACATGCGCCATGTATTTGTTTTTTTTCATATAGATACACCTAGCTATGAATTAATTATGATTACAGTTTACAATCAAGTTAATACATTTTGTATTCAGAAAGCTCCCTGTAATTGAAAACAGCAACGGCTGTTAACGACATAACACCGCTCCTTACATTTTCACACACACACAGTCGTACAGTCATAACATCACGCCACACGATAAACTTCTCTGGCCTCAGCAGAGCCATGGGGGGGTCTTTATCGACCACCGAAAATGCCAATGCGCCTCAGCGCATTCGTGGCACTACGTGCACCTGGCATCCGGTGACAACACACGTAC
>VCDM03000554.1:0-11536 GCA_012977825.3 Pteromalus puparum
CGCTAGCAATATTGCCTAATCTAGCCAGTCTTGCAATGCAATGTTGAGGCAATGTTGCCAAATTATCGGGTGCTATAGGGGGAGTATATGTGGATGAAAATGGCCCAGAATTGGTACATGACCTTTTTTTGTCACAGCAATCAAACCCCCAAAAGCTGACAATTCATGGTGCAAAAGGTAAGAAAAATTAAAAATTAATGGAGACCCCCCTTAAGGGGACGGATACACCTTAAGAGGACAAAACACTTTTAAACACTGAAAAATAAAATTCTTATAATTAATTATAAAAAATAAATTATAATTGTTATATAATTTTCATACTTATAAATGGTTATATTACCTGTATTTGTACCATGGTAAATCCATATTAGCACCTACTTACACATAGTGACTCTCCGTATACTGTTTTGAGTATTGTGGCACTGTCCGTAGGATTCCATATGACCACATGATTTGATTGGGCTACAATTTTAGGAACATGCTTTGTACACTTATAATTTTGGTATAAATGAAGGGATTTTTATTTGCATGCTTAAAAAATCTTTTATCAAAGAAAATGTGGCATAAATATGTCAAAAATGGCCAAAAATTCAGTATTTTCATTGTTAAACGTTTTCTAAGTATTCAAATAAAAATTGCTTTATTCATACCAAAAGTACAAGTGTAAAAAGCATGCTCCCAAAATTTCAGCCCAGTAGAACTATGTGGTCATAGAATCCTACGGACCGTGCCAAAATACTCAAACAGTATACGGAGTCACTATGGGTAAGTATGTGCTAATATGGATTTACCATGGTAAAAATACAGGTAATATAACCTCATATTAGTATAAAAATTATATAAAAATCATAATTTATTTTTGTAATTATTTATAAAAATTTTATTTTTTACGGTTTAAAAGTGTCTTGTCCCCTTAAGATGTCAAAAAATATAAAAAAATTTTTATATTTTTTGTTTCGATAAAATGTTTTAAAAATTGTTTAAACAATGGTATAGACTAAGAAAAACTGTAGGAAACCTAAAACAATGTCTGTACATGTCATATATCAGGTACATCAAGTCTTTGAAGCCCAGAGTTCATGATTTTTATTTTTACAGCTAACGCAGACTTACTTAAGATTTGGGCTCCAAAGAACACTTTTACTTTGATAGATATGCTTGAAATACATATATTTAAGTTATGAATGTCAAAATTTGAAAAAGAATTTAATTTTAAAAAGTTGTCTATAATTAATGCATAATATTGGTTGTTTCAGAATTTTTAAACAAAATTCCTTATTAACTTATGGACAACTTTATTAAATTAAATTCGTTTTTAGATTCCTACATCCATTACTAATATATATGTATTTCAAGTATATCTATCAAAGTAAAGGTGCCCTTCGAAGCCAACATCCTAAGTAAGTCTGTGGTAGCTGTAAAAATGAAAAGCATGAATTCTGGGCTTTGAAGACTTGTTGTACCTGGTATATGACATATACAGACATTGTTTTTGGTTTGTTACAATGTTTCTGAGTTTATACAATTTTTTGAACAATTTTGAAACAATTTAACATAATTATAAATAAAAAAAATTCAATTTTGGTTCCTCCTAGAGGAAGCTTTGTGATAGTAAAATTTTTAGTTTCGCTAAAACTTCATAGAAACATGTTTTTAGATGTTAGAATTCGAATTCGTGTTTTTAGTAAATGTTCCGTGATGGATGTGGTGTGTGGTGTGTGTGTGTTGTGTGTGTGTGCTGTCTGCGTTCGTGTGTGTGTGTGGTGTGTGTGTGTGCCGTCGTTGTGTGTGTGTGCAGTGTGCTGTGTGGTGTGGTGATTGCTGTGCGTGTGTTGCTGTGGTGTGTCTGATATACCGTGAATAATTTCTGAACTACCTCCGTCAATATCAACTAAATTGCACTCATGCCACATCTATTTTTTTGCTGAATTTGCTGGAAAAAAACTATTACTTTTTAATTTTTTCAATTCATTTTTTTTTTATGGCCTATTTTGTTGCATATTTCGAAAAACATTCCAACATTACTACGAAACTGCCATACGAAATTTCATAGAAAGATTTCCACAGAAGCTTTCTGTAACGAACTTTGAAATTAATAAAAAATCATTTCTGCGAATCTTATCTTAGCAAGTCTTACTATCAAAATCGTTCAGTTATGATTATACAGAAGATATACTACGATAAGATTCACATTTTATCATTTTTTTAAACATGCACATAGAAGCTTGAAAGAAAGCTATTTAAAAAGCTTTCTTCTGCAAGATTTCCGTGCAATATCGGTGAACTTTACTCGACATAGCATTTCCGCTTAGCATGTCTAATAGCTAACGCCGTAATAACAACATCGACAGCGTGTTCAGGACAGAATTCACCGCGCAACCTCTCTGTTAGCTCTTCATATAAGCATCTTCACAAAAATGTTTCGCTCTGAACGTGACAGCTTAATCTTATCAAAGCCTGTTCAGTAACCATTCATGGAAGCAATTCCGCTACACTATTCTTAAACTCTCCAGAAAGATTTTCCGCTACCGATTTCAATAGCTATCCATAAATATTTACATGGGAGGTTCTAAGAAAAGTCACGGCAATCTTTCTGTATAGCTTCATATAAAATTAAAAAAATCTTTCAACTCTGAACGTGATAGGTGAATCTTTCAAAAGTGTCAGTAACCTTTCAGAATGATTTCGTGCATAATTTTTCTTGAAACTCTCCAGAAAGATTTCCGTTAAGCATTTCTAATAGACTATCCATAATATGACATGGGCAGGTATCCCAGGAAAAGTCGCGGCAAATTCTGTTCTGTTTAAAAAGCGCTTTTTTTTTCATATAAAATTTAAAAATTTTCAACTCTGCAACGTGGATAGTGAATCTCTTCAAAAGCTTTAGTAACCTTTCAGGAAAGATATGGCGTGCAATATTTCTGAACGTGTTCTCAAAGACTTCCCGTTCGTATTTCATAATGTAATTCAGATTATTATCTTTCATGAAGTTAATTCAAAGCAGTAATTTTAGAATTTTTGTTACTTTATATATCATCATACATTATTATTATTTTTTATTAATGTTTTATTTTATTAGTAGTTAGTTTACGCGTTGAGGTAGCTAATTATATCAGATTCTGAACTTTCAAACATAACAGTTCTGTTTAGGTAAACGGATTAGCATGTTTGACTACCACGCTGGTGATCCAGGTTCGATTGCCACAGCGGCTGAAAAATTTAATTTAATTTCTTTGTTACAGAATAATACAAGGTATGGAATAATTAATTAATAACAAAACTGAATAATAGTAAGTATTATAATAAGTTAAATAATTAAATAATAGAAAAATTAATTTTGATGCAATCTGATACTTTACAAATTTTTCTTAAACCTTCATAGAAGGTTACCTAAATTTGTCTAACAATACTGAAAGATATGGGAAGATTATTGCAATTTCCCAAAATGTCATTAATATTTCTAGAACCTTTTCAGAAAAACCCTTCAAAAGTTTTGAGTAATTTTACTAGTTAATCGTTGTTAGCAACTTCCTGACAGCTGGAGTTTAAGGCGGACATGTCTCAGCATCCAGGAAGATTCCATGGAATATTCTTGGTAATGGCTTCCTAATCTTTCAGAAGGGAGGCTTCCTGAAGCTTTCAAAAAGCTTTCATGCTATGTGGGCATTATTTCGTTTCTTGCCAATCATTTTCCATTGTTACAAAACAATTCAGCTAAATGATTTGAAAGATAATAAATTACTAATTTCCTGTGTGGTCTCGGATTGACCGCCTTCGGTTCGGCAGATGAATGAAAAACGTGATTTTTTTTTTAAATTCATATCTCTGAAGCTAACATCATTATATCTCTTTAAAACAATGCATCAAAGCTTCAAAATTTTATTAAGTGATTGGCCATAACACGAGATCTATACTGCCTTTTAAATTTCAAACGATTTCGTGAGCGGCTTTAAGTAAAGTAGCTGAAATGATTAAAAACGCATTTTTCTAAAAAATTTGGCTGCTCTTATAGGGTGCTCGCTTGCACATCGTAAAGTCCCTCCCTACGATTTATGTCATACTGGATAATATTAAATAGCATTCCATATTATACTGTATTGGTAAACAATATTTAATATTTATCTGGAACAATAAATTTCGTTGGCAGAGCTACGTGCAATGAATTGGCCAAGCGGTGTTATATTTTGTTTACTAAAGCGCCTTTAGTTTATGTTTTATGATAAAAGGCACAGGCCGTTGTAGTCTACTGTGAAAAAAATACATCGGAAAACATAAACAGCATGTTTAAAAAATACGTTTAACTGCCATTGAATGCTAAAGCAATCATACGTAGGAACGAAAAAAATAATGGTTTTTTTTAAAGTGAAATGGTTAAATGGCGTTTTAAGGGCCATATAGATTGATTTCTAATTATTAGTGATAAACAATTTATTTAGGCTAGGAAGCACGGAATTAAGCAGTTTGCGTAAATAAGCGCCACCCTCGATATACATTAATAACTATACTCTCTTATTAGTTCCACTACGCGTTCATAAAACTGAGGTAGCATCTCTCTTACTCTCTTCAACCAATGGACGTTGCAAACTATCAATACGTCTATATATTGCGTGTGTGGTGGCGTGTATGCTACATTGATTATTAAATATATCTGTTGGTTACGAAGCAGCCGATCCTATGGATACTTTTTTGGATTTGGCGGATCGGGAAGCGACTTGCGAGTGAAAGAAAAACAACACCTTGAACAACTATTAATTAGCAGAGTTGACACGATAGATTTATTAAATGGAGAGCGATTACTGGGCGAGTGTATGACTTGTTCACTGCGGTCGGTGGGTCTGAACAGATTGTAGATGTTACAAGCGTTTTGGAGCTTATCGTTAAGACAGCTTACGACCTCTCGGTCTAGTTAGATACTACTGGCTTCAACTCTATGATATAAGTATCAAGAAGCGCGAAAATATTCAAAACATTAAATTATATCGATTAATAAATTAGTCATTTTTAAATACTGGAATTTTAGTGATACGTATAATCATAGTCATTAGTCAGTTGGTCGGAGGTGAACTAAGGTGCCCCTACATGCGGGGACGTGTCGCGTCATAGCACTCAGGTGAAGCCCCATTGCTGCTTTACCTCCTGCTACCTATTAAACTGACCCTTACAGTCCTTATGCTAGCCTCAGCTACTTGGTAATGATACCAGCTGTTTAGCCTCAGCTCATCTGCCCCCATCACCCTCCGTCTTGTCCCCGCGCAAAGCTGGACAGTAACACAGCAGGCTGGGAGGTGCGTCTCCATTTCGATACTCGCACCACCTACAGCTCCTGATAGTCCCTCAGTTCCCAGGTTCTACAGTGATCACACTCTTTTAATGCGCCTGTCAGCCGGCCCACAGCCAGCCCTCGCCTGTTCCTATTCTATGCCTCTGATAGTCTCATGTCAATTTCTCCGCTGTCGCCCATCAAGGGTCTTGGCCCTGTCTTAGTTTCTTTAGCGTTGTCCGTTTGTCGCTTAGTTGCGAGCTGATCCAACCTTGGATTGCTCTGTTTACCTCACAGGTAGGGACTGTGTCGGGTACATCCTTCTCGCCGGGTGCCGTCCGCGCCTCTACCCGCGCCTATCCGCTTTTTTCGTTGCCCACAATGTCGGAATCCCTGGTACCCACACTAGTCTTAAAAAAAGTAAACCCGTGTTGTGTTCGCCAGTGCTTCCAGGCCTATCTATACCTTAGTACCGGGGCCTAGAGGAGACGCTGATTACTGTCTAGCGCCATGAGATGTTCGCCTGCTAGGGCGGAGCAGACGGGTTTACAGTTCTTTGCCCTGTGTTCTTTCCAACAGCCAGTTGTGGATGCCTCCGCGGTATGGCCCTTTACTTCGCCTAGAAGACCATAGCTATGCTGCGTCAAGAGAGCCACACTATCTTTGTGTGCTCTTATTCCCAAGCCCTGCCCCTATGCCTTAATCATTTTTGAACGTCAGTGAAACACACCACTACACTGTTTCTGAGGAGCTCGTGTGATCCCGCCTTTCCATTCTTCCCTTTCTGGGATTACGATCGAGAATGGTTTGGAGAAGTAGATTCTTTTTGCCATTCTGTCACAACCTCATTTCCTTTCAATTACAGGCATATGCTTGGTTCCAGAAGCGCCGCCGTCCCAAAGTCGAGCAGTTCGTGATTCCGCTAATCTGCCAGAAGTCTGCACAGCCACTTGCCTGATTACTCGCTTAATGGTGAGAGATCACAGGTCTCCAAAGCAGCGTCCGGTGTCGTTCCACATGATCCTGCGATTCCTCCCATGACCAATCTTGCCACCCTTGTCAGTTTCCTGCCGTATGAGTTTTCAGTTCAATTGGTGGCCCCATAACGTGCTCAGAGGAGTCTTGGTTTTATGATTTGCTCATATATCATCTCACTTATTGTCTGGTGTAGACCCCAGGTGGTTACCGGAAGGCCTCTTCTGCAGGCCAGAAAGTGCCAATCGCGTTTTTCGTATTTTCTTATAATGTGTTTCCCCAGTTGAGCCTAGCGCCGAGTGGTGACTCCCAGGTTTCATTGACCTCCTTTACCAATGTCAGGGGGAACCACCATGGAGTTTGAAGCCCTTCCATTGCTTGGCTCTTATACCTATTCGTACACAGCATGACACTTGACTTTGCTGGGTTCACCCCTAGTTTTACGTTATTACTACCATTCTCAACCAGTGGCTCAAAGCGGAATGGCATTAGGTCTTGCTAGCACGTTCTCGTCGTCCCTCTTGATCAAGTGACGACCGATGTCGTTCCGCATATGCTGTGCGTTTTACCGGCCCTGTTGAGGCGATACAAGTAGGTGTCCACTACCTGCACCATAGTTGTCGCGTGACAGTACGCCTCCTTGTGGCATTCCTTTTCTCACCACTCCTCTGCGTGGAGTCCGATCCCCAGCGTTGCAACTATCGCCCGGGAGTACTCAGCCATTTAAAACTGTTCCACGTAGCGACAGTTGCTCGGACTGCGTGCTCCTCGATGCCTGATAAATTCGCCTCACCAGTTGCGTGTAGTGGAAGGCCCCCTCGATGTCCAGTAAACGCACAGCAAATATCCCAAAAAAAAAAAAAAAAACCTTTCTTTTGTTTTTGTTTTTCATCCCTTATGCGATGAAGCTTAAGACTACGTTACCACAAATACTGCTTGTCCACGACTTTCCTGTCTGGTAGGCATGCCTGGCTTGCTGTGCAGTGGCGCCGCCATCTTAACAAAGGGATGTCTCCTTTAATGTATCTAGTCAACCAGCCTTTCGGCCTAATAGTCCTTGCAACCTGTGTGCTGCAACTTTCCTGGTTTGGTAGAACGCCACCCTTAGCCATTCCCATTTTTGGCACATCCCAGCCGCCAGACAGCTCGATTACAGTTTCTCCAAACTAGGAGTAATAATCTAAGCCGTTGCCCAGCAGGCCAGGAAAAATGCGTCTGCGTTCTGCCGCCTATAGGCTCAACGTCCTTAGCCCAACCTTGATCCTTGTCTTAGTTTGTAACCCTTTTTTCAGTCTCCAGTCCTCTCTGCGGGCCATCAGTCAAGCGGCATCTGACCAGTTTCCTCCCTGAAGTTCTGGGAAAATCGTTTCCAACAGGTCCCTCTAAGGCCTCCTGTTCTGGCCGTATCCAACACCGCTGGCTTCGGCTCTCGCAATATCGCTTCCAGATCTCCACCCCCGCCTTTTCAATTTTTTCTTATATTCGTGTTTTGCTCCGCGTATATCACTCGTTCGTCCTTATCATTCTTCGTGTGGCATGGGCCGTATTGTATAGCCGCCTTACTTGTTCTTCCTGCGTTTCTCTAAGTGCCTTATTCACTTAGGAGCGCCTTTCGTTTGCCCTGCTTTAGTCCTAAGTGCACAATTGTTTCTTCGGAAAGAACGTATTATTATGTCCCTTAGGATCTATACAATAATCAATGTCCTCCGGTTCCGTAAAGTGATCCGCGACGCTGCTGATCTTGGCCTTAAGCTTCTTTCCCTGCTAGCCTGCCCCAGTTTGTTTTCTCGGGTTCCTTATCGATTGGTCAAGCATACTGTGTCCGCCCAAGCCTGCAACACAATATGTTAGTGGTCCGACATGGGAGACCTCGTCCGACACTCTCCAGTCATAACCTCAGCCAGACGTTCCTAGAGGCAGCTTGATGTCTATGACCTCCATCCGTTACGACTGGTTCTGGACAGTGAGGTATAGTTGTCCGTATGAGAAAATCCATGGTGCGTTGCTGCTAAGAACTCAATAGACTGTTCTCCTCGTGGGATTGCAATCGGAGTGCCCCAGCAAGCTGCTGATGGCGCGTTGCATTCGCAACCTATTATAGCTTAGTGCCGATCGACTTCGCATTCTCTAATCAGTGCAATCATTTCCTCGGAAGGGGCAAGCGGGGGGGGGGGGCACGCTTCCTCATAGGGCAAGGTATGCCGCGGCAAACCATAATGACTTTCCGCTCGCACCCCTATTGCCTTTGTAGCTTAACGTAGCCCGCTACATAAGTCCTTGCACAGTGCTTTGCACAGCTTTACCTGAAGAAACTAAGACCCCGTTCTAGTTCAAGACGGGGCTGCCACTAAGCAATTCCTAGGCCGTTTAAGCTGGCGATATTGCCGCTAGGATCCAAGGTTCTTTGGATTAGGCAATGCCTATACGCACCCTGCCATGCGTCGCATCCAAGATGCCGAGTGCTGCTCTTGCAATGGTGAGGATAATCTACCTAAACGTCTTATGGTGGTTCCCAGGTACAGATCTGGCCCCATTCATATCGTTCCACGTTGTTTCGCCGCCCCGATCAGCCCATTTTGCATTGAGAGCGCCGCTTACCCGCATCTCACCTCTACGTTTACCTGTTGCCAGGTTTGGATTCGACAATCCATCACCTCTCTCCCCGTCTTTCCTGACTCTTCCTCCGTCTTTTCCTTGTACTGGACAACGTGCGTCTACCACCTCCACAAAAGGCCTGGAAGTGCAAGGGCCCTTAGTGCCTTCGATCTCAGTCTTCTCGAGCAGTACTGGATTCGCCGGCTCTTCCTTCTCTTGCCCTCAGTGCCACGTTACCGTTTTTGTTTCGGTGAGTAACCAAGGAGTCCAGTTTTCAATGGTGGTGTTTGCTTTTCAACCGCTTCACTACGATCTCCGAAATATTTGCATTCCAGAGGCGTATATATCATTGGCCCTGGCCTGGCTTCGGAGGTCCCCTATCCCAATAGCCTTGAAATTAGGTGCCCTCCCACCACGACCATTTAACTCGCCCATTGCCTAAGCAACACTCTTTGTCCATTCAGCGTCCTGCGTGAAAGCATCTGGGCGCCCCTCTTGGAATCAATTGTCCGAGAAACTCGGAAAAATAGCCTCCGCTCTGAGGCTCCATCGATCTCCCCCTCCAGGGCTTCTTTCTAAGATCAATTACAAACAATAAACAAATATTTAAAAAAATATTCTTATATTTGATCATGAAAAAAAACTTGCAAGCCTATGTTAATATCTGCTATAGCTAGCAGGCAGCATAAGGTTTTTAGATATGATACTCTGGTTAATTTTATTATGAAGAAATAAAAAGTATACACTTGCGTTTACATATTGAATTGTACTTGCCAAGAACCTTCAGTCATTAAAAACACTGCTGCAATTTGCATTCGGACGTAGCTTCCTCCAATTGCAAATTTATTGTTCGCAATAAATAAAATATTTGTTCTGAAATACAGATGTGACTCCTATTTTAAATATTTCCAAATTTAATTATTTGCTGTAGAAAGCACTAGACACCCCTATAAGAAGAAGCAACATTTTTGAGAGAAAATCAGGATTTTTACATTTTAGCTCTTTAATGAGAAATAGCTCGACGAAATCGTTTAAATGCTACACAGCTATAGATTTTTTTATAGTGAAATATGAGTGAAGTGAGATATGGAGAAATCAAAAAATTTTCAAAAAAAAATCAACGCTTGATAGCTTAAGTAGAACCATAGGGGCTTTCAAAGCCTGACGTAACGAACTTAGCCAACAACACATAAAATATCTACCTTCCGAAATACTCGAGCTGCAATAAGGCCTTTTTACGCCCGTAATCGTGCCACAAAAAAAATCATTTTTTTCAGTTTTTCAATTATACTGAAAAAATAAGAGTAGTAAATCCTTGAAATTTTAATGGGCTATTCGTTTGCACGTACCCATCAACATATTTGTTTGTGCGGTTTATGATATGTAGTGTCAAGAGATATTAAATTTCATTGTAAAAACAGCACCTTTTTATTTTATCTGCTGAACGGAGCGGTCGATTCCGGGGCAGGACCAAACAGGGAAAAAGTAATAATTTTTTTTATTTTCGGCCAAATGCATTTCAGCTGAATGTTTTGTAACAGAAAAACTTCGGATGATTGAAAAAAACGCAAAATATTTGTTTTTCAAAAAACAAAAAACCGCTGTGCCAAGGTCCTTGGACACTTAGCTTCTCCTAATTTCATTTTTGTTATTGTTCAAATGTTAATAAGACGGAGACGTTAGGACGAATCCTCCTAGTAGCCTATTACTTTTTGTGCGATTTTTAGTTCCCGTTAACCCGTTACAATATCAAAGACAATCTGAAATCTTGCGGGAAAAAAGTAGGCAATTTTAAGCTCTTATTTTAGATACACTATTGTTATATATTGTATAAATCGTTATCATTAAAAAAAAGTAAAAATGTATTTTTTCAAAAATCGAAGAATGGCCATAAAATGTCAGAATCATAAAAAAATGTTGCCAAGAATATATAATTAAATCACTTTTCGTCATATAAGTGACATTTAAAATAACATCTTAAAATAACCCTGCGTGAGCAAGTGTTATCGGGTTCCAACTAAAAATTACCCTATAGCCACCCGATATATTTGCGCAACATTGGCCTAAACATTGCATGAAGACTAGCTAAGCATTCGGCAATATTGAAACAGAGATATAGAACAACATTGCCTGAACCAGAAGGCAATGTTAGTCATTTTACCACCAAAATGTCGCTTTTCATTGCCAAAGTTGGTTTCTCCGCACATATGTCCAATATGTTTTGGGAACATTGCTAAAGATGCCATTACCAGATTTTGCAATCTTGCACGGAACCTTATTAATGTATGCTTCAACTATCAGAGAACATTGCTACTATTGTACAATATTTATTAATATTTGCGTAACCTTAAATTAGTTTTTGCATCATTATAAAATTGTTAACTAATGCCGAAAATAATTTGTTAATTATCGCAATAATTAATTAAATATTGTCACAATTAGGTAGCAATGATTCCCAATATTGCACATGATTGGAGGATTCCTGCAATTACTTGCGGGCACTAGGAATGCAAATCTTCAGGCCAATGTATCCCAAAAAATATTATGGACCGGTGTAGGAGAACAACCAACTTGCAATGAAAAAGCCGGACTTGCTGTGCGTTTGGCAACATTCCTTAAATGGGGTTGCGCAACTGTTGATTCTAGCTCTGGCAATATTGCCCGAATCTAGCATAGTTCTTGCAATGAAATTATCTCTCTCTTTTT
>VCDM03000557.1:0-11189 GCA_012977825.3 Pteromalus puparum
TATGTGGTTCATAGTCTGTTCTCAGAATCCTGGGGAGTTATCTGGCCATTGTCTTGCGTCGGAGCCATTAGACAGACGGTTTCGATGTCCCCAAAGATTTTTACCTGAGAACATTAGATTGAACCCACTACGTTCGAGGTGGGTTCAAGCGGCCTTATAGAGTGATCGGACGCTTTTCTTGTCACTTGCGGGTTAGAAATCGGTTCGTTGCCACCTGGGCGGCAGATTTGGAACGTGCTTTGGAAAAATGGGGCGAATGTGGGGAGGACGCGCAGCTCCGTTGTGAGTTCATGGTTTCGTGTCGTTATAGGTATTAGCGAGGGAAGATGCGATGACTCATAAAGAATGTATGTCTGTTTCGAGACCTTGTAGGCCTGGAACGTATTAGAATTTATTAAGCAAGCGCATTTGCCTATTTTACTTACGATAGGATATGCGTGTAATAAAGATTCTGCGCTTTAGGTTAATTAATGATTAAAGATTTATTGGAAATCTAATTCCCACATAGCATTTACATAGATCGAATATTATTTTCAAGAATATTTATTACAATCTAGTACTGAGTGAGATGCCAGCAAGTGCGAAATTTGTGTAATTCTAAGAAAAGATCTTTTACGCTTAAAAACTATGAAAAAAAGATTGTGGGGCGCGCTCCATCAATTTTTTTTTCTATTGCACATGTTTGAAACAATGCAAAACCACGTCTAACACGTAAAAAAGCCTTATGCTACTGTTTTCTGCCCCTTCAGAGCTTGACCGGATAGCCATTTGTGAAACGGTCACGAACATTTCTCGCGTCCGGTAGTAAATGTAGATTTATGAAAAAATTAGCCTAAGTTTAACGATTTTACTATTAGAAAAGCAGTAATAGGAGAGGTGTTGAGCGCAGTGCTGTGAGCCGTCTTTCTTACAGCCAGACTAAATATAGAATAATTTTATTTATATTTAGATCTAATCTTAGCTAGTGGAATTACACAATAAAAAGACTATGATTTTTATCACTAAAATATTTCAAATAGGATGAGATATTTGCCTTGATTATTGCATATAATTCAATATCACAAAATTAAATAAAATAGTAAATCCGCTTTGATTTTTATAATGAAAATATAATCCGATGCGTTTAATTTGCGTTATCTTGATGATTCGAAATTTTACAAATCTTTACTTAGAGAAATTGATGTACGTCTAAGACAAGATACGCATTAAATTGCGATATCGTGCTGACTAGATAATTTTTAATTGTATAAGAATATTCGAAAATTCTCTAATTCTTTTAAAGGAACTGAAATTTTTCTAAGTCTATGACTATCGCTTAAATTGCGATATCTTTGCTTGGCCTAGAAATTTATAAGCTCCTTCAAAAGTGAGAAAATATTCCTAAGTATTTTTACTACCAAGCTTAATGATTGCTCTTGATAGGAATAGTGCGCTGATAATTGCACTGGAGCTATGACTGCGCCATAGCGCGCGCAGGTCCTTATAAAGCCTACGAAGAGAGCGGGACTCGACCGCCGGAATAAACGCTTACATACAAATATATACACACACATTCACACCTATATACAAAAACCATTCATACAGATACAGAGATGGCGCGCGCGCCGCCGCTACGTCATCTTCCCACTCTCACGCTGTGCACGCCGCACCGCTCGCTGCGCTACATGTATAGATATACGCGCTCGCTGCTGCCGCTGAGTATAGCTATATCGCACTCGCTGCTACCGCTGCCGCGTGATGACTCCCGCCTGCCGCCGCTACTGCCTGATTGGCGCTGCTGTTGTTGCTTGGGAGCTGGCTGATCAGCTGTGGCCCGGAGCGTCGGTGAGAAAAGTCGGAGAGTACGCTTATTTGCGTGTAATTTTCTAAAAGCAAGTCGCGAAGACTTTAGTTTTTATAGTTTTAAATTGAAAACCCTGCGAGCTGGTGTGGGGTGTTACATATCCCCCTAGTGACATTTTTGAAATTGCAGAATTTTCACTATACTCCAGAGAGAAAAATGATTCAGTAATTATTTTTATTATATTAATTAAGTGATTAAAATATATAATGCGGGCTATATCAATTGTAACCCTCTAAGCATACCATCTCTCGTTTGGACTTATGACACTTCTCTTCTGCCTAGCCTCCTCTTTTTTCAATGCTGTTCAGGTCACTTGAAAGGTCGCCAAGTTAGGTGATATGAAAGATTGTTGATGATTCTATAGATAGAAGATGACATTGATGTCGTTTGATGGTCATTTGACAATGTTGAAATGGTACTTTAGTCTCCCTTGTCAGGTGCAAGGTTCAGTTTTTCTTCTTCGATGAACGCAGCCTAACAGATGTAGAAGCTGTGATTGATGAACAAGTGACGATAGAGAAGGCGTAAGGCTCGTTGTCGTCGCTGCTGGTTTTTTAAAACTTGTAAAAGTGATAGTTGCTTTTTGAGTAAAGTTTAGCAATGATTTTAATCGCAATTTTTCAGAATTTATAGAAGTTACTTATTTACTCTACAGAGACTCAATTCGGACCCTGTAGGTTATCTTATTCAAGAATTTTCTGAATCATTTTTCCTTTACATAAAATTAAATCTCATTTTTTATATAAATTGATATAGTGTATGAAATACGCTTTTTGCTTCCTCCTCAAGAGGAAGCTTTGTAATAGTAAAATTTTCAGTTTTGCTAATACTTCGTGGAAACGCATTTGGAGGTGTTTGGAGTACGAATTATACGTTTTTAGAAAATGTCCGTGCGGATGGCTGTGTGTGTGTGTGTGTGTGTGTGTGTGTGTGTGTATGTACGTATACCGCCATAATTTTGGAACCATGCGACGGATCGTAATAAAATTTGACATGCATATATTTTTTCTGATTCTGAATTTAGGTCATTTTTTGTTTTATGATTCTGACAAGAATACATTATTTAAAAAGTTATATAATTAGATTCAATGTTATACGAGATAGAAAATATCTGGAGACTAGTATAGATAGTACCTGCATGTTTTGGCATTGCGGCTAAATCATAAACGATTAATTAGCTAAAAGTTGGTCAAATAAGCTAAAATTAGTTAAAAAAACGTTCAAATTTCTACCAGTATAAAAAACTGCATATATTATATACTCATATACAATTGTTGATATACTTTAAACACTAATTATTATTGTGTTATTTATTATATTACATTGATTATTGCGTCTTCGAATATCGATGATTTTTGAAATATGCTAATCTTACGCCAAGAAACGTGCGCAATTAAGGCACGCAAGTATTGTAGAAAATTGGAATGTTTCAATAGTATTAGCATAAAATTAGACATTTGCGTTGTTACAGTAGGCAACGATCAATTTACTGATTCACATTGTAAATTGTAGGACTTGATAATTAGTGCAAGACGTATAATAATTATTAGTTTACGACCTACAATAAATATTATCAAAGCTGATTTCATTCGTTAATTAATTTTGCAATGCTTTTGAAAAGATTATGTTCTACATATTTTAGGCGATTCAATCAATTCCATCTTTTCATGCGGTTAAAAAACTGGTTTAGGCGGATACTAAAAAATTGATCCCATTTTTCAATAATCTTGAGTGATTTTGCAATTTGGAAGCTATTAATTTCAAACGCCATTCGTATTCGTTATTGTCGCCCGTTCTAAATGTCCGAGATTTTAATTCTGCTCCTACTTTGCAGTGGTAATACTTGAAATTCTCTATTAACCAGGTATACTCGAATTCCTTGACTTTTATGTGTGTCACACCGTGCGATCCTTATTAAATCCATCCTAACGATATGTGTCAATTTCTGTTATATATTAATAATCACGATGTTGATGTTGTAGCTGGTCTTCGAGCATATCGTTATAGGCAACTTTTATATATAGGGAGGATGGGGCCAATTCATATATTTCGCGTCATTCATTTTTATCTTCGCCGTAAATTGATAAATAATTGCGCCACTAGACAGACCTTAAGTTAACGGACATACAACTAACTAACAAAAATTTTTATAGGCCCTTTTGCAAAGAAAATATTGAACTGTAACCGATTGAGTAAAGAGTCGTTTTTTACGAAAGTGCCCCAAATCACGGGGTTAATTCGTATACCGTCGGGGCAATCTTGCGATGGTGAGCATATAAGCTCAACGAGCCATACGGTGACCTAGCCGGTGTGAAAAGTTCGTCTTGAATAACACTTTCAAGATATCGTCATCCGTGAAATCTCTTCCTACGCATCGGGTATATAATTTTCCTGCAACTCCTAAATTACAGAATCAGCTTTTCTAAATACGGGTTGTCGTTTACAAACTCGCACTGTCGAATGATTTAAGGAGGTTCTATACTAAATAGAAATAACGCCAAGATAATTCTGAAATTTCGTATACAGGTTCGCATATGCCTCAAAATTATCTACATAAATTTATAGCAACTTGTGGCATAAATCCGCATCTATGTCACGCCTATCCGTGGCATAAATAGTACATTAATGCACCGTGCTGATCGCCCTCGCTACGCTCGGGCGCTAACTGCACGGTGCGAGAATGGACTGTTTAGGCCACGGATAGGCGTGACGGCGGATTTATGCTAGTAAGTGCTATAAAATAGCGTACGGTACTCGTGGTATAAATCGCCTCGCTACGCTCGGGTGCTAATACACGCCGTGCCGTAATGGACTATTTATGTCACTTGTATCGTAATATACTATTATAGCACTGCGTGACCTAAACCCGCACTTAAATCACGCTTATCCTTGACTTAAATAGCCCGTTATTTCACCGTGAAATAATGAATTTGCTTAAGTTACAGCCCCGTATAGGCTGTAATAAAGACTAAAAATACTCGTAATTAATGTTTTTAATGATGAGAATAAAAGAAAGAAGTGGAAAATCACTGTTAATATCCTCAAAAAGCACGCGAAATTAAGAAAATTGGTTGTAATGGTTTTGACATTTCGAGGTTAGTCTTAACGTTTTCAAGTTGTCATCCCTGCATGCCGAGATGCATACGAGACATTTTTTTGGGCGGTAAATTCAAATGTTATAGTTTACAATAATAGTACGTTTCGATACGAGTGTGGAAGGTAATTATGTACCTCATGGGACGGTTTTCGCACGAGCGAATTGTTTGTATGAAACCGTAATTTATACTACGAGCGCCAAATAATCAAAGTAAAGTTTTAATTTTGAGGTTAGAGTGGTATAAAATTTAATTTTCATTGTTTTTTTGAACTTTTTTTTGCTTATTTTTTGGGACGGGGACACCACCTTCCCCCAAGTAGGTGGCGGGTTTATGTCACACGTGATATAAAATAGTATACGATACTCGTGACTTAAATGGCCCGTTTCACGGCGTATAGTTAGCGCCCGAGCGCAGCGAGTTTATTTAAGTCACATGTATCGTAATATATTTTATTTTTTGCTGTCTAACACGGGCTCTTATGGGAAATTGCAATTTCGTCGTACTTATTCATGTATTGCTAAAGATTTAACGCCAAGTTTTTGTTGAAAAAAATTGTACTATAAGAAAAATATCTGATAAATAATTAGAGCCCTTAAAAAATATCATTTGATACCTCTAACTAATAAAAGCAATACAGAATGCCGAAAACGGACATTTCACCTCAAAAAATTAGTCAAATCAGTTTCTACGGGAAAATTTTTATTCTTAATCAGGACAAATATGATTGTTAAATTTACTCGAAAAATCGTTATTTGTTGTAGGTTTACGGTTACAGCTTCTTTAACAGTGCATATTTAAAAATAAACGAAATGTAAAAGAATGCACCGATATTGACTAGTGTAGTAGGGTTAGAACCTCCTTAACTCATCTCGCGTACAAACGTCCAACTGTACCGATAACTGAAATCTGTAATACCGACACAAGCTGAAAAGTAGTGCACTAAAAGCTAACCTCAATATACGAAATTGCCCCTCTACGAATTGGCCCAATCCTCCCCTATATATATATATATATATATATATATATATATATATATATAGATACTAGCTAAATCCAGTGCGCACAATTTTTTGGCGATTAGAAGTTTGAAATCGTATAACTATATTCAGACCAGACATTTGCTAACGCTCACGACATCGGGTCATCACTTTTTCAAGAGAGAGAAGAAAATAATAGTAAACGAGGAAATCGTCCGCCCAAGAGGGTCCCTTTGCAATATACTTTTCAATAAACTGCCACACCTAGGACCGTGAAAATAAAGTGATATTATTTGATGTACAATTTGTGAGCGAAAACGTACGTTAAATAATATCCGTTTTATCAAGGCCCTAGTTGCAGCAGTTCTTTCAAAAATACATCGCAAAGAGACCCTCCTGTACGGACAATTTCCTTCGTTTATTATATGTACCTATATCTAATTGAAAGTTGATTATAGCAATATGCTCGGAGGCCCTTTACAGCTAACCATACTCACGTTATTTTTGTGCAGAGTTTAAAGGTTCACAATTAAAGCGCGAGTCGGCAAGTTGTATCGTCAGCAAATTCGATTTTAATTTTTCTCTTATTTCCCACTGTCACGCAAATGAAAACTTTCCGTAGCAATATGCCACGTCGGCGGTTAGACCAATTCTGATCGGTGCTGTGAAGCTGTCGTATATATACAGGGTTGGCAACCGGAAGTGCAGAATATTGCACCGAATAGCTAACTTCAGACCGAACGGACATTCGGGGTACTAAACTATAGCAAAATTTCGCTATTGTGCGTGATATGAAATTGTTCGGAAAAATTATATTGACTATTGATTAATATACTTTACAAAGAACAAGAATGAGAATTATAATAATATGAAAGGAATTTCCTACAATTAACTTTGCAATGAAAATAGACAGTATAACCTTTTTTACACTTTAATCAATAATAACCGTTTGCAAAACCATGCAAGAATAAAAGAGAAAACGTATTGAATTAAAAGTTTTGGTGTTCGATAAACATGAATCTGATATATACGTTTTCTCTTTTATTCTTGCATGGTTTTGCAAACGGTTATTATCGATAAAAGTTTAAAGGTTATATTGTCTATTTTCATTGCAAAGTTAATTGTAGGAAATTCCGTTTATATTATTATAATTCTCATTCTTGTTCTTTGTAAAGTATATTAATCAATAGTCAATACAATCTTTCCGAACAATTCCATATCACGCACAATAGCGAAATTTTGCTATAGCTTTGTACGCCAAATGTCCGTTCGGTCTGAAGTTAGCTATTCGGTGCAATATTCTGCACTTCCGGTTGCCAACCCTGCTTCCGGTTGCCAACCCTGCTCGCGCTCACCGCGCCGTGGTGGTCCGCCAGGTGGCGCGTCGATCCGATGGTGGCAAGTGGGGATACTCATATATAAGTAGGACTGGCTCACCAGTCAAAGCTTATACGTTCTAGAAGCAACCGATCTTATAGTACTTCTTACGTTGTAGCTTGGCTATATCTTATTTACCGTGTGAAAATTTGCTATGGCTTCACAAAGTAGACAAAAGTGTGTGGATCAAATGAGCGGCCGGAATCCAAATCAGAGGCTGGGTGCGTCTGTTTGAATGAAGGAGCCAGGAAGGGTGATATTGCCCGCTATCTGCGCGTACCGGAGTCGGACGTTGCGGGGCTGGCTTAAGAATCCAGTCAAAGATTTCAACGGTAACTTAGAAGCTGAAGTTGAATCGAGAAAGCGACACCGCGAGCTTTCGGCGGACAACGGAGCCCAGGAAATGCCTTCGTGCCAACCAAAGAAGCAACGGGCCGCAAGGACGCCGAAGGCAGTGAAGTGCAGGTCAAGTCATCTGAGGATCCAGTGAGTATTATTGATTTGCAAGATATTTAGGTTGATTAGTAAGTTGGATCAAAAGATAGATATTTTGTTCAATTTATAAATTAAAGAAGCAAAACGGCGCGTTTCAGCAAACAGTGCGCAGAACCACAAATCTCGGTAATCTATTCCAAAAGTTGCACTTTAACATACGTAGCATGAAGTGCGACTTTATCGCCACCGAGTCGGTAAAAAAGAGCTACGTACTTTAATTCCTATCCTCACTTAGTTTTGCAGCCCAAAGCGAGAACAAGAGTGAGGTTAGGAAGAAACATGTAGCTCTTTTCCCTTCTCGCGTGGGGTAAAAAAGGTATAACTGAACTCGCTAACAAAGGTGGGCTGTGTACCTCTGCGTTTACCCTCGCTTCACTTAAGTCAGAAAGACTATGGAAAAAAGAGTGTCAATTAGATACGGCAAGAAAGCAAAATTGGGCTGAACAACTTTTCGCGCGCATGGCGGCGCTGTGAATCTGTAAGTTTCTGACGCCATTCCCTGGTAGAAATGTTTAACGGTTCATTGCTTATTAATGGCTTATTTAACGCAAATTCGTTAATAAACCGTTTAGAAATTCGCTAAATAACCGCTTACTGGAATAGAAATTATACACGGCTCCTAACGGTTATTTGCTTATATTTAGTTTAGCCAGGCATGCATGTACATTCTGAGGTTAGGATGTTCATCAATGAATGAATTATTAATCATTATATATTTAAATAAGGGCAGGAAATGCCAAGAACATTAAATAATTGTAGGAAACATATTCAAGTCAGTATATATAGGTATATTTGAGGTTAAGAGTTAGGATAATCCTCATATAAATAAATCGCAGTTTGATTTTATTAATGTTTTAACTTGATATATTTAATTCGATCCTACTCTACTATCTCTAAAAAGTTGAATATGATAACACATGCACTGCCTTCATTAAACTTGACTGAACAGAGCCATCAACTTTTATTTCATAATATCCTGTTATCTGGTAGACAAATTAATAGATATTAATATATATTAGCATGCAATAACAAATGTCTGCTTACAAAATGAACGCACAATGAACCAATTCGAACATCATTGTGTCTTGTCGAGTACATTAGATAAAATTTCACATTTCGGCTTGGCATATGGTCATTTTGGCCAAATTTCAAATCAGCCAATTCCAATGATAACAGAATGAAACTTTATTTGAACTTGTGTATCAACTCTTGACAATTAAAAAAGAGTATATATCAATAACTTTTGATTCATAGTTTAAAAGATATTCAAAAACTTCAAAAAAAATTTCAAGGCACTTGCTCGTGGTTTTAATTTTTGAAGATAAAAATGTTCTACACTTACTTTCTGAACTGTAAATTAAAAGTTATTGATATATACTCTTTCTTGAATTGTCGAGAGCTGATACACAAGTTCAAATAAAATTCATTCTGTTATCATTTCAATTGGCTCATTTGAAATTTTGGTCAAATTGACCGTATGCCAAGCGAAATTTTCATCTAATGTACTCGACAAGCCACAATGAATGTCCGAAGGGTTCATTTTTTGTTTAGTTTTGTTTATTCTAATATAAACAATATCTATTAATTTGTTTAATCAGATACTTTTGGCTGCTAAATCAGAATTTAGAGAGTTCTTGGCCAAAAATGGGACAAAAAAGTTATAAACAAACTCATGTTCAAAAGGCCATACCTCCAAAATAATAGATCGCAGCAAGATAAAACTTGTTTCCAATATTAATTTTTTAGAAACTTTATTTTTTATATTTTTTAGTTATATTTATAGTTTTTGAGATATCAAACTTGAGATATCAAACTTGAGATACATCTGCGCATGCGCAAGTATGACGTCATAGAAACCTACGGATCACTGCGCTGCCATGAGGCCAAAATTTTCTGTGAGTTTCAGGATTTTCTTAGCATTGCGTTGACACTCCTATTCTATAATCTTCCTAATTTGAGCGATCACTCGTGGACGAGAAACACACAGCTTTTTTCAAAGTTTAACGTTGCACACGCCATCTGTGGATGATACTTTGTTGTGCCATCTTTCATATACATATATACAATATATCAATTTGTACTATATATCGATTTTTTTCCTCAATTTACGTTTTGTTCCTTCCTAAGGAATAATAATTTTGTAATAGTAATTTTTGAGTTTGTGTAAAAACATGTAGAAAGTGTGTTTGATGTATTTTTAGTCAAAAAATAGTTTTTTAGAAAATGTCCGTATGAATTGTGTGTGTGTGTGTGTGAGAAGAGAGCAATTTTTCTTTACATTTCCTTAAACAATGTTTTATATCTCACTATTTAATGGGATTTACATATTAGAAGTCCTATAATGGATGATATAACTTTGTTTAAAGTGGTATCCCATCGCATATAATTTTTTAACTGAATGAGTGGATAAGTTATACTTTCCTCTATTTATATTAATGATATATTTCTGTTGCAACAGGATCAGAAAGACATATATGCACAATATTATGCGAAAAGGCCTAATCCACCTTTATTTTTACTTTTATTTAAAATTATTTTTCAATTATTGATAAATGCATATTATTTAATGAATTGCATTTCTTCTAATAAAACAAGATAAGCATCTTTGCTGTACCTAGGCCAATTTGTTGTTATATTCAAATCCTCGACTCTTATCATTTATTTTTTCCTCAACATATTCGTGTAATGTCCTGAATTGATATTATTACCATGATGAAATATAGCATTTGTAATTTTGTATACCTATCATCAAAGGATCTAGATGCTATATAATACTAACTAAATCGAAAAATTTAATTGATTATTGCCTTTTACTCCAGTTATCGCGAACAGTAAAATAACGATCATAGTATACAGGATGAGAAAAAATTTTTTGAAGCTTCATATCTTGAAATAATTGTTTCGTATCATAGGGATCAAGATGCTATATAATACTAACTAAATTCAAAATTTGAAACTTGATTAATGCCTTTTATGATGTTTTTCTTCGATGAACTGCCTTAAAATTAAGTGTACATAGTTCTAATTACCTTCAATAATCATGTTTTTTAGAATGATTCACTATTTATTTTTGAGTTATAACGATTTAAAAAATGTCACTTGATGGTGTATAATAAAGAAACGACTGAAGATAATATAAATTCTCGCGGTAAAAGATAGGTAATCTTTTCTCTTTCATGCACATATTACGCAATTTATTTTATTACTTTTTCAATAACTTAATCGGAGAAACTGAATATTCAAAACTAAAACTCGTATAAAAAAAAATACCCTACAAATGTAACAGCTGTTTTCCCATCATGCTAGTGAAAAACGAAGAAAATGAGAGTTGGTGTATCAAAATCCACTGAGTAGAAGCTGAACGAACACACACACACAACACACACACACACACACACC
>VCDM03000559.1:0-11062 GCA_012977825.3 Pteromalus puparum
TAACTCGCTATTCATTTCTGATTTAAACTTATTGTCTTGCATAAAATCTATGAATCCATCGACTCCATAATCAAAAGACTTGTACAGATTCTGCTTAACTATCTCATCACAATAATTAGTAGTTTGTCTTACTTCTAAATCTCTTCGAATATTTTGTAACTCCTTAACAGGTTGTGCTAAGGCCATTCTAGGCGTGGATGATGCTATCTTGACTGCATCAGCCCATCGTCCAGCTAAATCTGAATAGAACTTTTTACCATCGCTAGAAATTTTTTCAGATTCTATTATCTTCTTCGCTTCATTTTGATCAATATCGATTTTGGATTGAATTTCTTTTATTTTGAGATTTAGTTCTGCAGTATACTTCTCATTCTTAACTTTTTGCTGTTGCTCAACTTCAGCCTTTTTTAATCGAGCCATATCTTCTTTATTACTTTTATTTATAAAATAACCTACCAATAAAACAATAATAAGGAGAGCACCTACAATATATTTCACAATTAACGCTCCCAAACAATTCTAGTTATTACCCCACCAATAACTGTTAGTGTGTACCTTACGCTATCAATCGTATAGCGGTAATCTGTAGCAAAAGCTAAACGCCCGTTTGCATCCCTTGTTTTATATTCATAAGAAGATTCAGGATTACCTAATGTTTGAATCATATTGCCTTGAGAATCACCTTTACTCACAAAACTATTTGATGATCTAACACTTTGTGCTTCAGTAGCAGCATATATATTGGTAGAAGCTAAAAATAAAAAAGCTAAAAATAATTTTTTCATGATATTCCCCTCATTATTTGAACAGAATATATATTGCCTAGAGGTTGTGCAATGTGAAAATTACCCTTTATTCATGCTATCGATATACTTGTTAAATCCTTTTTTGTCAGCATGATAAGCAACACGCATATTATTTCCCATGCTTAGCAAGCTATTTCTTTCATTTCGTTGTGCTGCCTTGAGGTACTCTTTAAAAGTTCCAAAGCTATAATTTAAAATATCTAAATGTCTATGCCCTTTACTTATTAAGTACTGAAATGAATCAAACCATGTGTACTTCTCTTTAGAATCAGTTTTTTTATTATTTTCTTGATTGAAATATGCTTGATTTACTTCGACTAGATTCTTAAATAGCTCAAGTAATTCACCGTCATTTTCCAATAATTTAGGATCTAAGTCTGAAACATTTGTTGCTAATGTAGCAACCATGATTACTTGAAATTTAAGTTTTTTAAAAACATCAGCAAATACTTCATCGCTAAAATTATTATTAAACATAATTCTAACTGGCTCAGCAAATTCAGACCACTGATCAAAATCTTTCATCATAACTTGTCGGATTTCAATTTCATCTTTAAATGCAGATCTATTCGAAGCTAGAAAAAACTCATTCATATTGATTACCCGAAAACAGGCACAAAAAAAGACGCTCATACGCCCCTGTGCCTGTTGTCTTAATTATGCTACTGGAATTGTCACAACATGGCCGTATAAACCAAGTGTAGGATCTAAGCCTTTTTCAGTATCTGAAAGTGCTTGACCTGAGATTTCATATTGACCTAGTTCTTCATGGATCAATGGGAAAGTTGTTTCAGGTGATTTTTTAGTACGCCACAAACGTACAGCAATATTTTCACCTGTTGCAGTATTGATTCCTTTAAAGAACAACTCATATTCTTTATTGAATTCACTTGCGATCGTTGTGTGACTTACCGCACCAGTGGTAAAGCTTGCTGTAACTGGGTCCGCAATTAACTCATTAAATGTAATCGTACCAAACACTGCATCAAGCGTATATTTATCAGCTGCGATCGTCGTAGATCCCGTTTTAAAAGATACTTGAGTTAAGTTGTAGCCATCAAGTTTGATTTCTTGACCAACCTTAATTGTTCCTAGTGCCTGATCAGCAACTGTAACACTTGCAACTTCAGACTTCATACCCGACAAGATATATTGCAAATTGGCTTCATCAACTTCTTCAAGCTGCCCTTTGAAATTAACACCTGTTGTCTTGGTTAATACAAAATCGGTGGTCCGTTGTCCTGATGTGCTTTCTTGATGTTCAACCTGATCTGTTGTGATTTCAAGTTCGAATTCAGGAACGTTACCAAGATGACGCATCCCCCCAGCAACACCATTCGCAATCTCAGATAGATAAAATTTACCCTGAAGCGAAATATATTTTTTAGCCATCTGTTTTGACCTCTTTAGCTGGTTTTGTTTGTGCAGATGGTTTCACTCCTTCAATGATCTTATCTGCTTCTAATCGTTTAATTTGGTCATCTGAAAGACCACCAATAGTGTCACCTTTCACAAAGCGGCCTACAGGCTGTAAAGCTTTATATGTTTTCATATTCACCATGATTTAATCATCTGTGCTTCAAATAAGAATGGGAAAAATGCCCGTCCTGCAGTTGTCTTACCTATAGGCACTCCAGCATCAACACGCAGGAATCGTTTGTATCCGACAATCTGCGGTTGGTAACCTTGCATTGCAGCAAGAATTTTTCTGATATATGGGTCAGCTAATTGGCGAATCGACATAGTTTCATCAAGTTGAGCTGATGCATCAGAAACACCAAGCGCGATCAACCACTGTTGATAAATTGCATTGGCTTTGCCATCTCCTGATGTATCAGAGATGCGGTCACCAACATAGATAATGCCTATACCCACATCACCAATAAGACATTCAAAAAGATCATCCACATTGAACGGCGTAACAACTTCATCAATATCAGGTAGTTCAGTTTTAATACGCTTCAAAATATCCTCTTCAAGCGCAAAATAGTTATCAATGTTTTGCATCAGTTAAAACCTTGTATAAATATTCTTCAATTTCAAAGAGTATTTCTTGTGAATCATCAACAGAAATTCCCATAAATGGACGAGGTGGGATATAAACGGCCTTAACCTTTACCCAACCACCTGTTGGTGTTTTAAATGTTAAATACTTACCTGATTTTGGTTTAATCGTGCCCCCAAAATGCAAAATAGATGCATATTTAACATTTGTTCCAACACTAATCGTATTACCCTGAACCTTTGCGATAATTGAATTATGCAATCGACCAGTATCACGTAGAGTTTCCCCACCTTGGACTTTAGCTCGCCATGACTTTTTCCAAGGCTTATCATCAGTGCCAATTCCTGTGCGAATTCTTTGTTGCACATTAAATTCGAGAATATCTGAGATATCCTGCCAAAGTCCCGATGGATCCTCTACACGATCAACAACTCGTCGCATAAACTCCTGCAACTTATTTTGACCATGCATCTGTATAGAGTCAGTCATATCAAATACTCGGCATGTTATTTAAAATACTGTCTGAGAAAACTCCCCCTTTATACGTTGTACCAATTGGCATAGTTTTCGGTGATGTATCTGCAATAGCCGTCTCTTCTTCACCAGATTCATTGATGATTTTGATTGTCAGAATTCCTCGACCTACTGATACTCGCTCTAAAAACGAAATTGCATCTTCATAGCGTTGGCGTACCTCCTCACTTGCCTTAGTCTTCCAAAGCAAGTAACGGGCAATATCACAGATATAAATTTTGAGATTTTCAGGAACTTCAGGTAATGGGATTGGGTACTTCAAACCGATATATCCATCGGCAATATTTGAAGCATCTTGAATTGCTGATTTAACAGACTCATTAGTTGTTAAAGCTTTTTCTAATCGATTGATCTCTAACTCACCAAAGCGCAAGACGAGATCTTCACGACTTGCATACTCAGACATATACCACCTATTTAGCTGATTCCTTTGGCTTCGCAGCAGGTTTGTTATCTGCAGTTTGAGATTTTTCAATCTCGGCAACTTTAGCTTTTAACTCAGCTACTTCAGCTTCTGCTTTATTTTTAGCTTCTGTAAGCGAAAGTTCATTTGCTTTCAACTCTGCATTTTCTGCAGCAAGCGCAGCCATTTGGGATGCAAAGTTACTCTCTTTAGGCTGTTCAATGGCTTGCTCTTCTTCAATAGCCCCAGATGCTAAAAGGGCCTGAAGTTGTTTAGCTTCAAGCCCTTTGATTTCATCACCTGGTCGAAAGTGACCAATGGATTGTTTTGCAATGTATTTAGGCATTTGAGCCTCCTTGAGAAATAAAGCCAGTACCGCCACACACGCCATTTTTGTTAGATGGCACTGCAAGTGGCGCTGATTCAGTCATCAAGAAAATTCCGCTTGGATCTTCGTTATACCACTGACGATCAAAGTATTTAGCCACTGCGCCATTTGCTAACATGTTTTTAATTTTACATTGTGCAATTGAGCCTTGAGTATCTGAGATAGCACCAAAATAATCATCAGGGATGAATCGCTTTAAACCATTTTTTAAACGGTAAGTGGCATCATAAACCCACAATTCTTTTTCATCCAAATAGCCTTTAAATGAGGCACCTTCTTGAACATTCAAACTTGGCTTATAAGGTACGGCAATCCCAGCATAAGGTTTCACAAAACGTTCTTTGAATTCTTCATTATTTGATAAAGCCGCCCAAACCTTTCCTGACATAAGGTAGAGTTTAGAAGCACCACCATTTGCATCAAGCAGAAGCTTTTCAATAGCTTCGATATCGGTTACTGGTTTAGCACCAGCCTGATTCCATGGAGTTAATGGTGTAAAGTTCAGGGACGCATCACGTTCATAATCAACCATGTTATATTCATAGTCATCAGATTGAAGTAAATACTTTCCTTTGAGCAATAACTCCGTTGCCATCAATAAAACAGAGTTATCAATCGCATCATGATTTCGCTTCATAACTGCAATTTGAGCAATGACCATTTTTTCCTGATCAGATAATTGCTGACTTCCTGTAGAGATGATCCCTGCAGTACGTAAACGCTCCATTAAGGCTTCATCAAATGAGGTTGCAGGAGTCACCATGTTTTTTGGTTTGTAATACGCTGGTTGAACAAATTCGACCTTTGCTGCACGTTTAGTATCAAAAGGCTTACCAGGTTGATGTGGTGATACTAAGGGTGCAAGATCATGCACTGTATTGATTTCTGCAAGTGGGACCTCATCACGGTCAAATGATGGGCGATTTGGGAACAGCTTATCTAACAGCCAAGTATCCATTGGCTTATAGTTTGTGTGAATAATTGCAAGCTCACCCACATCAAGTAATTCAAGTGGTGCGCCATTGACTGTAAAAGACTGAGGCATTGTTTAAAATCCTTATACTTTTGAAAATTCGATTTTGTTTAGAGTTGCTTTTGCTCGTGCTGCATCATATTTAGATGGCTCTAAATATTCCCCAGCAATTCGCACTGCTTCGATACTGAATACACCACCAAAATAAATTGGAATTTCAATTCCATCAGCTGCCATTTGGGTTGCTTGTTTAGTAGTTACATCTTGGCCACATACAACATTCCAAGTTTTTTCATCTGTTGCATGTGTGACCACATTGGAATCAGATAAAATCAACAGATCCCCAGCTTTGTAAGCCGTTGCAGTAGTCACCTTGGCATTTGCACGACGAAGTTTTTCAACATCTAGATTGAGTGGGCGTGATTCACGGGTCACGTTTGCTAAGTAGGTTTTATTGCTCATTTATTAAGCCCCTTTATTCTGGCCAGCGAATGCTTGCGCACCAGAAGTAAACTTGTGAGGTTGATCTTGATTAGGTGTACCACTTTGACCACCAGTCGCTTGGTGATTGAATAAGTGTTGCAGCGCTGGATTAACTGCAGGAACAGGTTGCTGTTGTTGTCCAGCTGGTGGTTGTTTTGATGAGAACTGGCGGAGTTGTTTAGCCATAAAACTAAAAGCAACATCATCCATATCTGTATAAGACTTAGTGTCATCAGCACTGAATTGAGTGTTTAATTCAGTTTGAAGTGCTGCAATGTCTTCAGTACGTTTTTCAGCTTTAAACTTTTTAAGTTCAGTTTGTGCTTGATCACGTTCTTGCTCTGCTTTAAGACGAGCAGCTTTCTCTTGTTCGAGTTCGCTCACGTTGATGTCCTCTTGTGGAGTTGAGTTTGTTTTACCTGAAAAGGCTTGAATTGATGTCTGAGTGTCGGCTCCTACACCACAGATTGTGATTTCGTGGACTCGCACATTTCTAAAAACATGCAGAGGCCCTGTGAATTCCTGACCATTTACTGTGATGGTCTTACCTGCAGAGATTTCTTCAATACTGTCAGGATCTGCCCACCAAGACATTTGAAACGGATATTCTTCATCTGCGTCAGTAACAATTTCTTGAGCTCGTGGATTAGATAGGAAGTGTCCCTTAGCTTTGAATTTATTGGTTGTCTCAAATTCAGTTGCCACCCCTACACGAAGTCCACCAAAATGCTCTTCTACTAGACCAATCTTTGGCTTTAATTGAATATTTTGAAGATCAATAACTACTCCACTTCGGCCCCAGTAATAGTGGTTATCAATTCGACCACCGCTATATACTTCTGCATCAAATGTACGGCGCTTCTTAGTACCATCTTCATTAATCGAAATTGGTACGTTTACTGCTGTAAATTGATGCTTCAGATGTTCTTTCAATTCATCTGGCATTTTCATACTCCAATAAAAAACCGCCCTCTTGGGCGGTTTTATAATTAATAAATAATTAATTAAAACTTACATCTTTCCAGTCTTTAGGTTTATGTTTGTTTAAAAATTCTGCGTCATTTACTCTAGGCACTGTCTCACCCCAATTAGCAGAATTATTTATTATTGATCTAAATTCAGCATTAGCATTTTTAAAATCGACAACTTCATAATCTTTAGCTGCAAACCATGATTTATCAGGACTAGGATCCTTATTTGTCACAATCTTGTTTTTATCACTTCCAGCAAAATCTAAATAGTGTGTTGTTTTCTTAACAATATACTTAACACCAAATGCATTTACATTATCTGCCAAATGCCCTGTATCTCCTGCTTTACGCGTGTTTACCCCTTTGTGTTCAGTTGTTGAAACAAATTCTGGTTTATCATTCTTCATCCAAACTATCGCATGCTCCCATTCGTGACGATGTTTTCCAAAATACCCATCATCTTTAACAGCGTACAATCCAAATACACGAGCTTTATATTCAGGTTTATTCTTTGATACAATTTCGTTATAAACTATGTAAGCCTTACTTAATTGGTTAGCATAACCACAATGGCCATTTTTAGCTCCCCCTGTGCCTATGCCATGATTTGCCTTCAATTCCTTTTTGTCTGAATCAAACCAAACAGGTGATGAAGCTAAACAACCATCAGTACCGAACGCAAATACAATACGTCCTTTGTTTAGGTCTACTGGAGATGGTGGCTTGTTTTCAGCATTAATTGTTAGACATGCAGCCTCATCAGCTGGACATAAGTGTTTTGGCCAATTCTCTGCAAATGATGTTAATGGAGTCAAAAATCCAATTGCAAATAATGAGAAAATTGCTTTTTTCATGATTAATACTCTTAATTAATTTTACTAAGTATTAAAAATAAGGCTCAATAAGCATTAAAAAAATACCTGAAATTAGGTAATCTTCAAAAAGGTTGAGCCTATATAAATCAAATAACATATAAAGTGCTATTTGCAATGAACATACGATTTGCACGCTCTTCAGTTTTTTTCAAAATCACCTCACTATCTGTAATATCAATAACTTCTAAATTCAAATCCGATGCCAGCAGATAACCATCCAAGCCTTGAATTTTTGAAAGATCAATTGCATGGCCTTTCATATCCAAAATTGTGATTGTTTTACCTGCATTTTCAGCTGTTTTAAACAAAGTAGGTGTTTGAATACCGATTACATTACCTTTTTGCAAGTTGAATGAATCAAAACCTTTGATATTGTTTCCAGTGAGTTTATTTTTAAGATTCTTTGCAAATCCAAGCATTGATTGAAATGAATCATTCATCCAATCCCAAATAGACTTAGATTTTCTATCAATACCTTTCTTGGTTACAGCATCTTTCAAAAGTTCGGTCAGCTTCTCATCTTCAGCTACAAGCTCTACAACAAAGCGCGGGGCTGACGGTGCTATATCTTTACCACTATCAATCACAGTATCTAAAAAATCATCTAAGATTTTTCGGTTTGATTTTTCAAGTGGTTTAAAAGCATCAACAATTGCATTTTCAACATCTTGCTCAAGCAAACCAGTATTCTGAATATCAAGAATTTCAGATGAGTATGGAAGATCTAAAAGATTGTCTGCTATTTTTTGATCAAGCACTTCATTTAAATTCGTGCCCCAAGTTGCGGGGTTAAAACTCCAACCTAAATTACGTGCAACCTCTGGTAGATCTTCATCTGAAGTAATACCGTATTTCTCAGCTTGCTTCTTAGTTAAAGCAATCACATGGCAACGACACATAAAATCCCACGGCGGGTAATACAACGTCCAAAATGGATCATCAATGTGCCTAATGATGTTGTTTAACTTAAGGTGAGTTGGTCTTACCCGGCTATCATTAATCGCAACATACATCAAATATGGTCGTGATTCCTTGCTCGCCTGTTGCTGTGTCCATCTCCCATGTGCATAAGCCATCTGCATGTTAGTGCGATAGATATTTGCTAGGTGATGATCTGAGAGTTCAATGCCCTCATCAGCTATATGTTTCTTAAACTCATCAAAAGTTGAACCATCTTCAGTTGATTTATTTACCAACTCCAAAACAGTCTTGATTTGATCGATAGAGGCCAATCGACTTACTGTAGCGGAGTAATGCCTTGTTTTAATATCAAGTAAGTAAAACTCTTCAGGTAAAACGACATTGCGACTACGCGCATATTTCAAGGCTTCTACATAATCAGTCATGTCTATTTTCCTTGCCTAGCATGTACATATCCCATCACATCAGACATAAACAACGCTCTCGACATTGTGAGTTCAAAATCATCCACTGATGAACCTTTAGTTGCTGAATACAACTTAGATATCAATTCGCTTGTGTCCGCTGATTCATATACGATTACTTCAAGTTCTGATTCTGATAAAAGAACCTTAGGCTGATTTTTAGCAACCTCCTCAAGTTCAACCTGTTCAGGCTTTAAGTTTTGACTATGAGCTTTAAAATTGAATGAAGTTTTAGGGAGTGCATGGAATTGTTTTACTGATGCCTGCACAGATTCACCTATATCTCCATCCTGTAAGCCGTATTCGCGCTGGAAGTATTGAGGTGTGAGATTAGCCCCCGCGTTTTTTAAATGCGCATCACGCTCTGCTTGATCCTTGTTTAGTGGTTTAGGTTTCTCACCTAAAGTTACTTCATACGTACCCCAATTATTCAGCTTACAAAGAGCATTCACTATCGCTTGCAAAGTAGGTGTAATCAAACGCATATCAGATTTTAATTTATCTAACCGAACATTTTCATGCACTTGACCTAATGCGCGACTCCCACCACCATCATTCCCACTAGTCAGGGTTTGCCCCAATACAACTTTTTGAATTTGACGAATCAACTGATTGTTGAATGATTCAAATGCAGCTCCTGCAGATCCACTTGTTCCAGAAGTTCCTAGTACCTGAACATCATCTTGACTATCAATTGAAAGGACGCTTTGAGCATGCGCGTTCAATAAAGCATTATTCATATCATTTGTTGTTGTATCTTTGCTTTTTACCTTACCAAGTAAAATTGGAGTTCCGAACCGCTCTAGGAATTTTGCCCAAAACTTAAAGCCATTTTGCTTAAAGAAGAATAACCAATACAAGGTGGCCAGCAATGCTTTACCATAAGGATATTCATAAGATGCTTTACGACGAGTGAGAAAGAATTTAAAAGTTTGATCAACTTCTTTCTCACTTATTAAGCCTTCTTGTCGATATATCAAACGCCCATCACTCTTTGGTTCAAACCACTGCATTGGTTTTTCGCCGATCCACTGAATACCTATGTGACCTTCAGGTTTTACTTCATACACTGCTTCCAAAACTGAATAACCAAAAAACAAAGCATTTAAGCCACATGAAACTATTTCAAAGTACCACTCTTTAATAATTTCATTGAGCAATTCAGCTTCTGTTGTATCGTTTGGCTCAACTCGAAAGGGTGCAGCAAGCAAGGCATCTAAGCGTGTTTCAATTGTTTGAGCGATCTCATCATCATCAAGCATAATTTTAAGCTTATGGCGTTGAATACCTGCTTTTCTTAAAACTTCATCTGTATCGGGTTGTCTTCCAAAGTTTACTAAAAACTTAGTTACTGCTTCCTGAGAATACAAATTCCCATAAGACAAAGCCTTTTTTGACGCTTTGTCCTTTTTTGACTTTGTCATATTTGCTACCTATTTATTAAAAAATTCGACTTCCAGCACCTGCAGGTTTTTTACCTTTTCGTCCCTGAACTCCACTAAAGCAGATCATTACACTATCTGCTCGGTTAGGTGATGACGCGCCATCAGGTTGCTTATTTACTAGGATTTTTCCAGCACCATTTTTGGTGTATGTGGGTTGTGATAACTCAGTAACTAATGCCTCTAACTCAGCCTTTGGTAAATCCTCACTAGATAAAGAAATTATCGAATCAGGATCATATTTCATTCCATTGAGTGCTCTATATGTATTTTGGAATCGTAATCTTAATGACCACCAAGCTTGTGCTTTTAAATTTGCAAAGAAATCTACATTCTTTCGAGCCTCAACCATCTCTTCATCTGGCTCAAACACAGCACCTGAACCTCTAAACGGATCTGCTTGTATTATCTTGATTCCTTTCGCTTCGTTTTGCTCATTAATAACTCTCGCATCACCACGCACACCCGCACCAAGCCCGTCAGCATCATAAAGAAACTGGTTTAAATTTCGCTCAATGCTAATATCAATTGTCTTTTGTGTGGTCCCAAAAATATCATCACCAACACCTGACCATGTTTCTAGATATTGCAGCACTACACCATGTCTATCCGCAAACGAGTTCTTATCTTTACCCTCATCAGCTACATCAAGTCCACCAATACGATCTCCTGATGGTCTAATATCCAGTTTTATATGAGCATCAATAGCTGCTTGTACCCATGCGCTTGGTATCAAAACACCTTCTACAGAAGCGGCATAGTTAATATCCACCTCTTGAGCAAGGACTACATCATCA
>VCDM03000564.1:0-10726 GCA_012977825.3 Pteromalus puparum
AAAAGGAGAGGGAGGATTCTTTCCCGACGACGAAAGAAACATTAAAGTTGTTCCACACGCATTGCTTTTCACACGGACGGAGAAACATTAAGTCGCCCCACACGCATTGCTTCTTTTACCAGGGACCGAGAAATTTCCAAGTCGCCTCACAACGCATTGCTTTCTCTCTCTGAGGCTCAAATTTTCCAAGTCCTCCATTACGCATTGCTTTTCTTCCTCATACAATTCTCCAAGTTCTCTCACGCGCATTGCTTAATAACACACAACACGATTTAACGCGCATGTGTCCGTTCAGCAGCCTATCTCGCGCTCACTCAATATGCTCAACTCTCCTCCAATTCTCGATGTAATTGGAGTAGTAGTGTCTCGCACAGAGGAGCGCGAGCTGCTGCTCTACGCTGGGGTCTCGTCTATCGACAAGACGAGAATCCCCAAGCCAAGGCTGAGTCTCAACAGATCGCAGCGTGGTAACTGCCTTACGAGTACAACACCCCGCCAGGTACCTAAGTCGTCTACAGACGATTCCGAGTCTCGACATCGAACTTGGTATACCCATGATCGACCGCTAGAAGCCAGGCCTGCTCTCGGTAAGATCCCGAAGCAGGATCCGCGACTCCGTGCGGCAATTAGGGCCCGTGCGATGGCCGACCCGTGGATCGGCACCTAGTAGTGTCACATTGTTTTGAGCCTTTCGACTCACCGAGCTCTAGAGATATCGTTGCCTCCTTTGACTAGAAAGGATACGCCTTAGAGCGTTCAGGCATAATCCACGGATGGTAGCTTCGCAACCACGGCCGCTCGACCGAGTGCGTGAACCAAATGTCCGAACCTGCGGTTCCTCTCGTACTGAGCAGGATTACTATCGCAACGACGAGTCATCAGTAGGGTAAAACTACCTGTCTCACGACGGTCTAAACCCAGCTCACGTTCCCTGTTGGCGGGTGAACATCCGACGCTGGCGAATTCTGCTTCGCAATGATAGGAAGAGCCGACATCGAAGGATCAAAAAGCGACGTCGCTATGAACGCTTGCCGCCACAAGCCAGTTATCCCTGTGGTAACTTTCTGACACCTCTTGCTGAAAACTCTTCAAGCCAAAAGGATCGATAGGCCGTGCTTTCGCAGTCTCTATGCGTACTGACATCGAGATCAAGCCAGCTTTTGCCCTTTTGCTCTACGCGAGGTTTCTGTCCTCGCTGAGCTGGCCTTAGGACACCTGCGTTATTCTTTGACAGATGTACCGCCCCAGTCAAACTCCCCGCCTGGCAGTGTCCTCGAATCGGATCACGCGGGAGTATTAACGACGATCGGCGAAGCCTCACGCCACTCTTACACGCTTGGCTCTAGAACACCGTGACAGCCGGATGAAAATCCACGGCGCACGCGCTCCGCCTAACCGAGTAAGTAAAGAAACGATGAAAGTAGTGGTATTTCACCGGCGATGTTGCCATCTCCCACTTATGCTACACCTCTCATGTCTCCTTACAGTGCCAGACTAGAGTCAAGCTCAACAGGGTCTTCTTTCCCCGCTAATTTTTCCAAGCCGTTCCCTTGGCAGTGGTTCGCTAGATGGTAGATAGGGACACTAATAATGAGGGTATTAACCTCTTTCACGACGACAGTATGATCGCGCCCAGCGGGCATTGACTGCCGCCACACGATCGATCAGCGAGTTAGCCAACCCATCCAGAAGGCCTGAACCGACAATTAGGTAACTCTCTCAATCGCATAGGGAGACTGCTTGACCTCAGTCAGCGGCCTCTATTTCGAGTACCAAAACCTGTCGTAACGGAGGCACCGAGATGCCCCACTGAAGTGCCCGAAAACACTTCGCTAAGGTCGTAACCCTTGGTAAGAGTTCGCGGGTATGTTCTAGCAACCCCCACGTCTTCCACTTCGCATTCGAACTAAGTGGCTCCGGTTTACACCATTCCGCCGTGAAGTCTGCTACCACTGCCACACAGAGTCCAACCCTCCGGGGAACACAGCGCGAACGGAAGCGTTCGATTTCGCGCTGTGGGGCTTGGCTTCCCGGCCCTGTGTACTAGTGCGTCCGTCATACTAGTCATCGGTTCGGTGAACGCCGTAAAGCGAACTCCTTCCCATATTTATTCCTATTCGAAAAACGTGGTGGGTGTCCATACGCTAGGAATCGACGTTCCGCAGCTTTCCATCGCCACTTCCAGCCGACCCATTAGAGAGGTTTTGCCCTCACTCTGTCTCCTACACACGCCTCGGCTCCCACAAGGGCTTCGTTCAAAGCGGCCCTTAGGTACCAAAAGCGCGATTTATACAAGCAGTCAGGTCGCGCACCAGCAAAGCCGCCGAAGCGGGACCNGGAGTTTTTGTTCTCTCTCTGCCGTCTTCACGCGCCCTGGTTGCCTCAAGAGCCTCTTTCGAAATGGCCCTTGGGCACCAATAGCGTGATTTATGCAAGCGGTCAGGTAGTGCACCAGCAAAGCCGCCGAAGCGGGACCCGGCCAGTACCCCGACCGCCCTCGCCGATCGGCTATCATCAGGCGCCCGTTGACGCCCTCAGCCCTCGGACGGAGCATAATCGCTTTCGATTGGCAGGAGAGACTAGAGTCAAGAGTCAAGAAGCACTATTCGGGCTGTTCTTCCCTACTGCGCGTTCTCTAGAGTCATAGGATGCTTCAGCAGGAGACATTTCTCCTTCGGCAATCCCTTTCAAGAGTCGATAGTATTTGCTACCTCCTCTCCTTGTAGGAGAGTCTTAGGACTCCATATCTTGCTCGGACTGTTCTTTCTCGAGGTACTTCCTCGCGAAAGTTCCTAACTCATTAAAGGTATCTTTATCCGAGACTAAGACTTGGAGTGCGCATGGCCACGGGTGGCCCGCGCTTTTAACTTTTTGCATCAGCGGCTGTCTGATCTCTTCAGCTTCTTCGCATTCGAATAGAACGTGCTTGAGAGACTGTTCGGCTCCACAATTACAATCTCGATCTTCGCTCAGGCCTCTTTGATGGAGGTAAGACTTAAAAGATCCGTGTCCACTTAGGAACTGTGTTGTAAAGTGATCGGGTTTAAGCCAGTCTTTATTAAGTCGTTCTTTTATTGAGCTGAAAAATTCATAAGTGGTGCGACCCTTTGTGGAGGCGTCCCATCTCCGCTGCCATTCATCTACGAGCGCGTTCTCTACTAGATGTCTGGCCTCCAGAGAGTGGATCCTCCCAGTCACGATATCATCTCCACTAATCTGAACTCCTCGAACATTAAGGTCCCTTCTCTGCCTTATGTTGTAATGAGCAACCTTTCTGTCCATTTCCAGATCGATTGGAAGGACGGCCGCTATCACATGCGCCGCTTCGTGCGAGACAGTATTATACGCCTTTATCGTTCGAAGAAGCGCTCTCCTTTGCAGTTGAGCTAACTTCCTTTTATCTACGACGTTTGTCCTGTCCCACCAGCCAGCAGCCGCATATGTTACTCTTGGAAGGAAGAGACTTTTGTATAAAACATTTAGTGAGCCATATTCTAGCCCCCATGTCGATCTTGCTATATTTGCCATCTCCCTAAATGCCTTCTGACTCTTGACTATGAGACTTCCTATATGAGAGGAGAACCGTAACCTTTCGGTTATCCTAACCCCCAAGTAGTCAATCTCACGAAGAAGCTTCAACTTCTTCCCTCCGAGTTTTACGATCGGAGGTGTCTGGTGGTCTAGGGTCCCTTTAAGGAGGATCATTCCACACTTTGCAACTGACAAGCTAAGTTTTTGCTCAGCAAGCCATTCCTGCGTTTTATCCATCATTCTTTGTCCTGCGTTCGAGAGCTCATTCCGGCTGTTACCTCTGATGACAATCATTATGTCGTCCGCATATGCTAAGACTTCATAGTTTGCCTGCTCCAGGATCTTTAGGAGCCCGTCAAAGACTAGGTTCCATCCTGGGGGACCGAAAATTGAGCCTTGGGGGCATCCTTTCGAAACATTTTTCCTTACTTCACAGTAGGCTGTTTTACAACATACCTCTCGCTCAGTCAGGTAGCTCTGAATTACCTTATGTACGTTCGATGGGCACCCTCTTTCTTTCAAATTCTCCAGAAGACCGGGCCACCATAAGTTATCAAAAGCACCTGAGATGTCCAGAGGAAGAGCCAAGACATATTTGAAGGTCTCTGAATCTCGGACTAATTCTCTTAGTCTTACTATAGCGTCCTCTGTCGACCGCTTCGGTCTAAATCCAAATTGATTATCAGAGGTGAGTTCACCGCCATGGATCATCGGCTTTATACGTTCGATCAATAGCCTCTCGAACGTCTTTCCCATCACTGGTAAAAGACAGATTGGTCTATATGATTTCACGTTAGCCTCATCCTTATCAGGAGCCTTCAGCAATGTAATGAGCATCCCCTCTTTCCATCTTTTTGGAAATACCCCGTACTCTAAGCAGGCGTTGTAGAGTCTCTTAATCTCCGCGTGTATAGGAATTGCCCGCTTTAGCACCTCTGATTCTATCCGGTCTGTTCCTGGACTTTTGCCGTTTTTGTTCGCGGCAATAGCTCTTTGAACCTCAAACAGAGAGAACGGTTCGACATTCGGGTGGACAGAAGTTTCAGTCGACCTCGCTCTCAACTCCATTTGATTTGCGGTTTCTGAGCTAGGGTCATCGTCCGGTACTAAGCCATACAGAAGCGCCAAGCAGGTTTCTTCCCAGTTCTTTGTTACCGAGCCGCTTTTGCTAACTATTGTATTTACTGCTTTAGAGACCCTGATTTTACCAGTGATTCGCTTTCCTGGGTATCCCCATATGTTCTTGGCGCCTTCACCAGTCACATAGTCTCTGTAGCTTTGCTTTTTAGCGGCCTTTACCCTATCTTTATAGGTCTTCATTGCTCTCTTACGTAACCTCATACGTTTGCCGAGTTTTCGTTTCCTTGCCGAGTGTGGCATGCTGCCGGAGCTTTTCACTCTGAAGTAATCTTCCTCAAGTGTTTCGACACCTTTCCTTAGCTCCGACAACTCTGCATTCCACCAAGACTGAGGCCTTAGGACCTTCCGTTTCTTGGGGATAGACTGGGTGCATGCTTTCGTCATTGCTCGGTCGATTTCGAGAGCAAAGTTCTCTACGTCTTCCGAGCTCTGTATCGCAAAACCGGCCAGTCTCACTTTCTCGGCATGGAGTATTCTGTCGAATTCCTCCCAGTCAGCTTTGCTAGGATTGAATCTAGGGTCTAGGACCCTTGGCTCCCCTGCGCTCTGACTTTGAAAGTTCAACTCGATTGTAATCGGTCTATGATCGCTTGTTGTCCAGCTTTCGACTTTCCAGTTGGAAATTAGGTCCTGGAGGTTTGGTGTTATTAATGTAACATCTATGTTCGATTGTCCCCTTGCCGTGCGACAAGTTGGGAGACCTCCTGGCCTGTTAACAACAATAAGATCATTCGAGAGTATGAAGTCCTCGAGGGTTTTTCCGCGATTGTCACTGCTTGGACTCCCCCACCACTCAGACTTGGCATTTGCATCCGCAGCTATGAGAATTCGTTTTCC
The DNA here is from genome assembly GCA_012977825.3 of Pteromalus puparum. Classification (NCBI taxonomy): domain Eukaryota; kingdom Metazoa; phylum Arthropoda; class Insecta; order Hymenoptera; family Pteromalidae; genus Pteromalus; species Pteromalus puparum. The sequence goes on from VCDM03000564.1 coordinate 5,509, forward strand.
CCGCAGCTGATGAAGCACCCGCCTGAGCTGTTCTAGATACACTTGGATATCATCTTTGAACTGACAGTAGAGACTCACTAAGAATATTTCACCGAAAGCTCCACAGACCTGTATGCAAATGCAGTGACTTGTGCATAGGCTCGTAATCTTCGTGGTCGTCAGATCACCGATGACATGCAAGGCGGCTGCCCCCACGTTCTCCTCAGGTTTGTCTGCTCTGACCACTCCTACGCTGCCTCCAAAACCCGTAACCTGTCTGCGGTAGACGTACGGTTCCTGGATCAGGGCGATATCGAATTTTCGATCCGCCAAGGCCTGTCGAACCTCATCAGTTACTATCCTCGCGTGACCCATGTTCAGCTGAAGGATTTTTATTTTTAGGCTTCCAGTACCATCATTAGGCACGCTTGCTGTCTGCCCTCTGGTTGGTTGCCTGTCCTTCTCTAGTGCTCGTCTTTTATTCGAGGGGATAGATCCCAATCGATCTGTTTGTGACCCCGGCCTCTTTCGAGCCCGGGGTCGGTCATGTCCGATACTATTGAGTGATCCATGCCGGACGCCAGCGTCTATCCTTTCCAGGAGGACTACTGGCTCCCGTAGCTGGGACTGACTCATTTTGCTGATTTATCCTTGTACGTGTAGACAAAACCTAGGTTTTTATTCTACACCCCAGATTTCCTTATGCTTTAGTTTACTTTGTCTAGGTGCGTTCGATACGAGCTTGCAGTCTTAAGCCAAGAGCAGGCGAGAGAGATAGAGAGAGAGTGCGTGTGTTTGTAGAGAGTTTATGGAGGATAGCTTGCTTGTTCAGTTCCAATTCTGTGGCGGGGCACCACAGCTCTAATATTTACAATGATTGAAATGAATGGATCTGCTATTTTCCAGATCCAGCCCTCCCGTGTAGGGCCATGCAAGATCCTTGCACCTCTTTTATTTACATTTGATTGAATTGTATACGACTACTCGCTCATTTTTATATACAGGATTGGATCAGCGCTTTCAAAGTCGGATTGACGCCTCAGCTTAGTGCATAATATAATAAATTACAGCTAACTTTAACTCGGCTTATAACTATCATATTTACAACTATACAATGACGGCACTAGATTGCTTTCCATAGTCACGATGGTTGCTCCTGCGAGCTCCACTGTCCGTGAGATTGGAGCCAAGCACTCGCGTACTTGGGCCTTTCAGCTTACAATTGTTAGCTTGCGTTCGATTTTCGCTTTCGATAGAGATAGACTCTAATGTGTTTCAGGGATAGGGACGGCGTCCGCTTGGGCTCCGTCCGTTCTCCCTTACTAAACATATAGATGATGGTACACTGCGTTCGAATTGTGTGTATCTGTTTCAGAAGAAGTACTTTAAGGCAAAAGCCCCTCGTGGTCTCCCTCTTCCACAGTATGATCATGTTGGCAGGCCGTTTCGGAGAGTATTCGCACGGAGGAAAACCAGAAATCCCTCGCACACTCTCTTACTTAGGCCATCCAGCAAAGATTCTGTTGGGTTTGACTTTGTCTCGCCCTCCAGAGTCCATGGTTCGTTCGAGGTAGATCAGCAGGCCAGCTGCTGCAACGCTTTCGAAATTTTACCGCATAAGAGCCATTAAGTCATTCGACGTCGACTCGCAGTATTGCTGTGGTAAAGTATAGTTTTGATCACATCTCTCAATCTCTCTTCTCCTCCACCGCTCCATCAAGCAGCTATGCTTCAGCGTTTAACACAAGAAATGATCAGCGCTTCCAAGCGGCTCCCATCCCTGGGAGTCTCCAGCCTGACCGGGCTAGTCCCGGCCAGTACCCTCTAGTGGCAACACGGCTACGCTCTGGGTTAGGAACACGCATCCATACAAGATGGAATGATGCTCCCCCGAGAGTGGAAGATACCTTCTTTCAGGGTGAAGCTTAATAGCCCCGTCTAAACGGCCCCGCTATAGCCTCCAAAGGAGACGAGTACAAAACCGCTGCCACCAACATGCTAGGTCAAGCCTACGATCTCTTGTGCCTTCCGCTGTCCCACAGACAACTCAACTCACGGCTTCCTTTCCAAGAGAAAGAAAGACGATCTTGGCAACCCTCTAAGAGAGTGCTCGTTCGAAAGCGGCCCTTGACTTCGTCTTTTGGTGCGAAGTTTGGCCTTGGGTTCGATAGCTGCTGTGTGTACGCAGACTCGATCGCAAGACGCTCCCTAAGGAGCGAGCAAGCATACCCTTTGGTTACCCTTTCATGAGATCTATTCCGTTTGCCAGAGTTATCCACTGCCATCACACTCCTTTCGAAGGGAGGCTGGATGGCCGCACGTACTCATACGCCTAAGCGTATATCCGATGGATTTCGCCCTGAGGGTACTTTCCACACATTGGTACTATCGGCCCTCTAAGCATTGATAGAATCTCATCGCTTTCGAATTAGCCCACCTCCGTCAGCCAACCGATCCCAGCGCTCGCGACCCGAAGGTCCCGAAGCCCGGGGGGTTGTTGACATCTATCACGACGAGGACGTCGGAGATTTGGCGCTTGCTTAAGACCCCAGAGCCCTCTAACTCGAGAGTTTTGAGTGAACCAAAGCCATTAAACTTCGATAGATGGTAGATAGGGACAGTGGGAATCTCGTTAATCCATTCATGCGCGTCACTAATTAGATGACGAGGCATTTGGCTACCTTAAGAGAGTCATAGTTTACCCGCCGTTTACCCGCGCTTGCTTGAATTTCTTCACGTTGACATTCAGAGCACTGGCAGAAATCACATTGCGTCATCACCCGCGAGGCCATCGCAATGCTTTGTTTTAATTAGACAGTCGGATTCCCCCTAGTCCGTGCCAGTTCTGAGCTGAGCGTTGAAAGGGCGGACGAAGAAACGATCAGGACGGCGAAACGCGCCCAAAACCTCGCAGCAAGGAAGATCCGGCGGAGGCCAAGGCACGGTACCGAGCTCGATCCCGACCCCCCCGTGAAGAAGGGTCATTCACCTCGCCCAGGCCCGCACGTCAGCCAGACCCACTTCCCGACCAAGCCCGACGCGCCCCGCTCCTCAGAGCCAATCCTTATTCCGAAGTTACGGAATCCAATTTGCCGACTTCCCTTACCCTACATTGTCTATCGATAGAGCTCTTTACCTTGGAGACCTGCTGCGGATATGGGTACGAACCGGCGCGACACCTCCACGTGGCCCTCTCCTGGATTTTCAAGTCCGAGGGGAAGATCCGGACACCGCCGCAACTGCGGTGCTCTTCGCGTTCCAACCCTATCTCCCTGCTAGAGGTTTCCAGGGAACTCGAACGCTTATACAGAAAAGAAAACCTTCCCGGATCTCCCGACGGCGTCTCCAGGTCACTTTGGGTTACCCCGACGAACACTCTTACGAGGCCCGCGAATTGTATGCGGTTCCGCGCCGGGTTCCGAATAGGAACGATTCCCTTTCGCCGACGGGTGTGCACTTTAGTCAAATACTTTAGAAACATACACCGTCATCGACATAGGATTTCTCCTAGGGCTTAGGATCGACTGACTCGTGTGCAACGGCTGTTCACACGAAACCCTTCTCCACGTCATGCCTCGCAGGGCTCGTGGAGTATTTGCTACTACCACCAAAGATCTGCACCGACGGCGGCTCCAGGCAGGCCACGCCCAGACCCTTCTGCGCACACCGCCGCGACCCTCTACTCGTCAGGGCTTCATGACGACGAGCATCGCTGCTCGCCGCCCCACTTGCCTCTGACGGCCGAGTATAGGCGCGACGCTTCAGCGCCATCCATTTTCAGGGCTAGTTGCTTCGGCAGGTGAGTTGTTACACACTCCTTAGCGGATTCCGATTCCTCATGGCCACCGTCCTGCTGTCTTAAGCAACCAACGCCTTTCATGGTATCCCATAAGCGTCGACTTAGGCGCCTTAACTCGGCGTTTTGTTCATCCCAGCGCCAAGTTCTGCTTACCAAAATTGGCCCACTTGGCACTCTGATCCATTGCAATAATCTCGTGGCTTCAACGTTCAAGCAAGCCAGAGATCTCACCCATTTAAAGTTTGAGAATAGGTTGAGGTCGTTTCGGCCCCAAGGCCTCTAATCATTCGCTTTACCAGATGAGACTCGCTCAAGCGAGTGCCAGCTATCCTGAGGGAAACTTCGGAGGGAACCAGCTACTAGATGGTTCGATTAGCTCTTCGCCCCTATACCCAGTTCCGACGATCGATTTGCACGTCAGAATCGCTACGGACCTCCATCAGGGTTTCCCTGACTTCGTCCTGACCAGGCATAGTTCACCATCTTTCGGGTCCCAACGTGTACGCTCTGGGTGCGCCTCTGCCGCAATGAGCACGAGACCCCCGGGAGTCGGGGCTCGCATCGTGACGCGAGCCATCCTCCCTCGGGTCGACGCTAGCGCCGACCTTCACTTTCATCTGGCGCCTTTTAGGCTTAAACAAGTCCCAAATGACTCGCGCACATGTTAGACTCCTTGGTCCCGGTGTTCAAGACGGGTCCCTGAAAGTACCCAAAGCAGTAGCGTCGCCGACCGGTAAACCGTTCGAATGTAAGAGCCAGTCCGAGGACATCGTCGACTAACGCCCACGCCAAGCGCCCGACAACGGCAGTAGGTCCGTAAATCCGAGCGAGAACGAGCCTGCCGACGAGCGCGAACGGCACTTAATGGCGGCTCATACCGTTTTATAGCGATCTATACCGCCGGGCAGCCGGCCCGGCAACCAGTGGTCTGCCGTGTGCACGCGTAAACGCGACGCGGACAGTCGACCAACGGGCCGTAGGCCGGCACCCAACGGGCGCGACGGATTCCCTACTAGGGGAAGAGTGCACCCGACGACGTCGAGCATACCGCAGGGCGGAACGCGGTGACGCGGAAAACCGAGAGTCCCCGGCCATCGCGATCCACACGGAAGCCACAGCCGCTGACGAATGAAATCTCGCCATTGCGAAATCTTTTGGTCTTCAGGTTTAACCCTGAACCGGTTTCACGTACTCCTTGAACTCTCTCTTCAAAGTTCCTTTTCTATTACCTCCGGTCTTGTCGCAGTTCGTCTCTGGTGGTCATATTTAGCCTTCAGATGAGAGTTTTACCACAACTTGAGAGCTGTGCACTCTGCAACAACCCGCCGACTGCTAAGGAGGGTCCTCGCCACGCGCGTCCCGGTGTCCACGTAACGGGCCTGCACCCTCTCGGGTAAAGGTGGCCCCCATTCAAGAATGGGACATTGGACGCGTCCGACG
>VCDM03000566.1:0-10577 GCA_012977825.3 Pteromalus puparum
CGTACGAGGTACCAGGTAAGGGTCGGACTCATGGATGGATGTAGAGGTTAAAATGGTAGTAGTGTTGGCTATTTCGGTTCGTGTTTGTGGATTTACAACCTTATTAGCGCGTTTAGGTAGGCGATGGTTATGTACGCATACATACACATTGTATAAGGATGCGCATACGCATAATATAATGATAAAAAATAATAGTAAGACTTGCATATCGTTGACTATGTCGAGCAGACTCTTCCGGTTGACGTCTAGATGGAGTGTAGACAGGTTCATCGTGCAAGTCCCTGATCTGGTCCCTGTCTTGGTGATCCTTTTATAGTAACTTCATTAGTGAAAAGTTGACAATCGGAGTCTAGAGTTAAAATTCCATAACCATGTATAATAAAATCTTCTTTCGGGTGTTGAGAGCATTCTAGGTGCGCTCGTTGCTTTTGTCCAATAGAGAACAACCAATCTCCGGTGGTTTCGAGCTGGTGCCAAAAGTTGGTGCTATGGTTCCTGATTTCAATGTTGCACTTGTTCCAATCTATGCTGGGATTATTGACAAGCACGTTCCATTCACACGAGGCACTTCGTCTCGCCACAGCAGGTATGTTGCAGTAAATGTCTTGATTAGTCTTCGTGCATTTATCTAATTCGTGTTGATTTAGTAAATAATGTACACTTCTTTCGTCGGTTTGGACTGTGTAATTCTCGTTGGGTCGGATATATGCTGTTGTACCGTCGCCTTGGGGTGTTTCGACTGGTATCATTCTGAACAGGTCTGAGATGCTATCATCGAAAAGTGGTATTGTAAAGGTAATTTTCATGCTGTCGGTTATCTTGACTGCAATTTCGGTCACTTGTTGATATATCTTGTCTGAAGTTAGCATTTGCAGTCCTGGCTTCTTGGATTTTATTTGGTCTTCTACTTGCTTTAATGCTGGTAAGGGTAGCAGGAGATTGCTAATTTTTCCACTGATTGCGGCTTCCTTAATTTTTATCATGTCTGTATATAAGTTGACTTGATACTGTAGAATGTTTTCGGTGGCGTAGTTCCATGCCTGGGCCATGTTCAGGAATTGCGAGGCATTTTCTTGCTTAGTAGTTCTTTGAAATATTTCTGACGCTTGTTGTTGCATTTCTTTTAGTCGGCTTATTTTGTCGCTGGTCTCTATGAATGTTACTGTAGTTGTTTCAGAAGTATCTTGTTCTAGTACCTCCCTGGTGTCGGGCATGTTTTTGCTGTTATGTAAATGTGGCACATAGGTTAACTCTTCTTTTGTTGTGTCTCGTGTGTAAAAGTGAAGTTGTTGTTGTAATCTGGCGACTTTGTAAGCTATTTCTGCTACGTAGTTAGCTTTGAAATTAAGCGGTGTACACTCGGTTTTCATTCGAATGCATTTGTAAAGTATTTCATGTAGTTGCAACTCGATTTCTGTTTGGTTTATTTGTATGCTTTTAGTGTCGATATGCGTGATAAAAGTATAGTGATCTTTCACAAGGTGTGCATGGCCCAGGAATTCGAAGTATAGTCCAGGGTTGTTGGCGAATTTCCATAATTCGTATGTACGCACGCCAGTGCATAAGATAAGTAGTACTGCTATGGCCGAGGTTGGATGCATCTGTGGGAATAATCAAATGAATTAGTTTATTATAAGATACTATTTCGCAAGCGGTTTCAAGCAGGGTTAGTTCAATGCGGCAATGAAGCGGTACATGCAATGTGGCGGGTAATGCACATGTGTAACATGTCCACTCTCTTTTTTTTTTCTTTTTTTTCTTTTTTTTTGATTTTGTTTACTTTATTGCTGTGCATTTAATATTCATGTTTTTCTTTTATTGCGGCTCTCTAGATACGTCTTCGTTTGATTGATCAATATATGAATTTGCTCTGCTTGCCCGACCTTGCGGTCTTTGTGGGTGCAATACACAATTTATTGGGTGTAATTCACAATCGTAGCTACTCAAATTTTCATTGTGTGTTTGCTGTACTGATTTACTTTTTATTTTTGGACACATTACACATAGTGATACGGTAATGATGGCGATGCAAATTGCTAGTATTATTATAGAACCTATTGATCCGTATGATATGTATGTATGTTGCGTATGTAAGTCTTGTTGTTCTATGAATTCATCGTATTTGTTAATGATGTCATCTAGTGTTAGCTGAGGTTCCAGCTTTGTTAGCATGTTTTTAGTATTGATGTTCGGGAAATACAATGTGTGATTGATGCTTCTTAATTTTCGATAAAATGTGGGCTGTACTTCGGAGATATTTAATGTTATCAGTGGTGTGTATATAAATTCCGTGTTACTGCCTAGGTTTATCAAACCTTTTAGTGTCACGTGTTCTTGTTTTGCAGAGCAACGGTGTTGGATTGTTAATATTCCAACTCCCTTTGTTTTAACTATTTCTTGTCTTTCTCCCGGACATAGGATTCTTATGTTCGTTTCAGTAGGTAGTGAATATAGCCATGCATCTATAGATTTTAAATGTGTCCAATGGTGCAATTGTTTGGGTGTGTATGCAATACTGCATTTTTTTAAATTTTCTATGCTTGGATGGTTTAATAGTAGGTATTCACATGCCATATCTTCGTCAGCCTCGTATTCTGGCTGATCGTTTGTACATATCCTGTAGCCTTGGGTCGTTTTACATTTGAGGAGATTTTCCTCGGACAAGAAACTGTACGCTCTTTTGTCATTACTTAGTGAAATGTACGGCGCTTGGGGTATAATAAAAGCTGATGATATTTGGTGCTCTTGTTGTTGTACTATTGGGACGGGGTGCATTTTGTATAATTCATTATTGAATTTATTGAGCATGGGAATAGTTGCTTCTAGCAAGAATTGATTATTTTTAAATCCGAGCTTTACGGTGGCTATGTCGGTTAATTTGTCTGTCCTGGCATGTTTTATTGGAATGGGAAACTCGTACTCGGGGTGTAGATCCATTATCTGTCGAATTATTGTGTGTAGTTTTTCTGTTGAGATTAAAGCAGGGTGGAGGTGGCCTTTTCTCGCGTATCGTATAGTTTCTAATGTACTTTGGAACGTGTCTTCGTATAGGCTTAGTGTTGATTCTAATTCTGATATGACGCTAGTGTAGTATCTAGTAAAGTTGTGTCTGTGCCACATGTCGGTTAAATCGTCTAGCCTTTTCTTGGTGTTAAAATAAAATGCATGTACGCTTTCGTGTAATAATTTACGTGTTTCATTTAATTGTTGTTCTATTGATGATATTTTGTGTTTAACAATGTGAGCGTCTTCCTTAGATATTTTTGCGAGTTTTGTTTGTCCCTTGAATAGTTCATTGATTTGATTATTCAAGTATTCCCCATCAGCTTCGGATAATGTGCCGAATAGACTTTTACTGAGACTTCCCACGAATCCGAGCGGAGCGCTTCGTTTCCTTATGCTCGAAGGTGGTTTGGTATCGGTAGGGTCGATAGGTTCAATTTCGGTCATGGTTTCCATTAATTCTAAGTAGATATTGTTTACCTTTTTTATCTCATGTTCAACGTATTTGGTACGTTGTGTTAGTGTTTCGCACCAATAACGCTGTGTACAGACTTCTTTCATTGATTCGAGGTAGTATGTGAGTTGTGTAGCGTTGTAATGTATAGTGGACATGTCTAAATACACAATGACTTTCCAATCTGCTTGTGTGAATCTAATATCTTCTAAGCGTTCGTAGTATATGCCTGGATTTTGGTCTATTTCTTGAATTGAATACCTAGGTATTTTTGTTCCTCCGGCTGCTATTATTAATGCTAGGATCGCTAGTTTAGTCCTCATCTGTAACAGAATTTTTTCTGGTATAAGCTGGCTTAATCTTATCCATATGTTTTAGAATTCGCTTGCCGTTTTCGTCTTGTATAATTACATTATTTTGCTCTAATACATCTACTAGCTTGTATGGACCCTTATACAGTTTGTCTAATTTGTTTGCCCTGGGTTCCTTGATTACGTAGACAAGGTCGCCGACTTTATAAGTGCTTGGCTTCATTTGTCTATCATAATAATGTTTCGACTTGTGTTTGGATTTTATTAAAGATTCGCTAGCAAATTTTCTAATGTCATTCATCCGACTCACTAAGTCCGTCATATACGAGGTGTAAGTTTCCTGTTTAATGTCCGGGAAAGCACTAGGTACTCTCGCCGGTTTACCGAATACTAATTCAAACGGTGTGAAATTCGTGGATTCATGCACGCTGGTGTTGTATGAGAAAATCGCAAACGGTAGTACTTTGTCCCAGTCTTCGAATTCGTCCAAGTACTGTCGGATATATTCGACTAATACCAGATGACTACGTTCTAGACTTCCGTTAGACTGCGGGTGATAGCCCGAGGTGGAAACTTGTTTAATTTTGAAAATTCGAGATAGGTCTTGCATTACCTTGCCGATTAACGCAGGTGCTTTGTCTGATAGTATTACTCTAGGAGCACCATACAAGGTAATGACATGTCTCGCTAGGGCGTCGGCGATTGTTTCAGCCTTGGTGTTTGGTATTGGCACCGCTATACAATATTTTGTAAGGTTGTCTTGTACTGTTAATATATGCTTATTACCGTCGGAAGTGGATGGGAGCGGTCCAACTGTATCTATCGAGATTTTATCGAATGGCTCAATGGGTGTGTCTGTAATGATCATTGGTTGTTTGTTTTTAATCCGTACTAATTTTAATTCTTGGCATTTTTGGCAATTTCTTATATATTCGACTATGTCGGATTTTATACCGTTCCAATAGAATTTCTCGCGTATTCTTCGGTATGTTTTGGTTACTCCTCTGTGACCTCCGACTAGACTGTCGTGGTATTCTGAGATGATGTTCTCTCGAATATCTTCTGTAGGTATTGTACAGTTTCCATAACATACGTATATGGTACAGTCACAGGTTTTGCAACAGTCTTGTAGAGTATCTAAGAAGGTTGAGAAACTTAGTTTGTCCGTTAAATCGTGATGTTTTGAGACTCTAATGCTGTTGATATTATTCTCTTTAATAGTGTCAGCTAAGGTAAGTAGAACTTCTCTTAAATCAGATACATTGACCTCATCGAAGTGCCTCTGGATGAGTATCGCAGTTAACACCTTTGTTGAAGCTTTAGGTGTTATTATTATTTGGCTCCTTTTTGGCTTGGCGTTTTTAATATCATTCTTAACTATCTTACCTAAGTCCAGAAGTAATTTGGAGATAGGAGTAGTAAATTCGCAATCTGCCGAAGTAAAGTGTAAAATGTTGTCTTTGCTTTGCGTCAATGCTTGGTTAATTAATTTTACCTGTAATTTGCTATCGGGTTGCTTACGGAAATCCGGATAGAATAAGCCTGGAGGTACAGTTGAAGATGCTGGTATACCTGGAGGAGCAGTACCGTTGTCTGACTCAGTAGTTGATTCGTCTGAATCGCTTTCTACTTCTTCTACACGTGTTACGTTTTCTGCATGTCTCTTCTCGTTGTTATTCTCGGAGTTTGAGGTGTTATTAATATTACTATTTTCACGTTCAGGCGTTGAATTGTTTGTTGGTCGACTTTCGTTTTCGCTGTCGGACCATAATTCTATGTCGACCGGTGTGGACCGAGCCATTGGTCTGTGTTGTAACATACTTCGTAACGTGTTTGATTCACCGTCCCACCAGTATTCGTGACTACTAGATTGTCCTTCATCTGATGAGCGAGGTGGCGGTGTTTACTATCAGTTTTCTCTGGAACCTTGTTGGGTGGTTCTGATTCGTCCTCGGACGTCAGCACTGGTCTCGTTGTAGGTGGTTTTTGCTTTATTAGGCTAAGGAAACCACTGTTACGTGCTCTGGGCATAGATGGTTCTGCATCAGTATCTGTGTCGTGAGGATCTCTGAAAGTAACGTGCTTTCTTAATTCGGCAGGCCGTATAGGCTTCGGGGTGTTACTGTTTACCACAGGTGTGCATCGCTGGCTTGTAGAAGGTTGTGACTGTTGTCTGCTAGTGTCTGGAGGCTTGGTTTTGATTTCCTTCGTTACCGTTTTGGTTTTAGGTAAAGTTATTGTTTTTTCCTTGGTTTTTGGTTTACTGGTTATCTTTGGAATCGTACCTGCCTTGGAGGCTGCACTTGCTAGTCTGCGTGCTGCTATTCTCTCAGCTATAGTCTGTCCGGGTACATCAGAATCTGATTCAAGGGGTTTTACCTCTCTTGAACCAAGTTTATACCTTCGTCCTGGATTGGTGTCGGCTTTAGTCGTTGACTTGGTTGGTTTCACGTTCATTCTTGCAGACGACGACGTTGGTAGAGCGGCAGCTTTTTCTAAAGCTGGGTTTCTGGACAGGGCGTCGGCATTTACGTTTAGACGTCCTGGCTTGTATAAAAATTTATATTGATACTCTCGTAATCTTGTCCGCCATCTGATTAATCTTTGTATTGGTGGTTTAACTGAGTCTATCCATTTTAATGGTTCGTGGTCGCTAATTAGTGTGAACTCTTGTCCGTATAGGTATGGTCGGAAATGGAGTATGGCGTAAATTACTGCTAAACATTCCTTTTCAGTGGTAGTGTAATTTCGCTCTGCCGGCTTCATTATGTGCGACATGTAGGCTATTGGTCTGTCTTGTCCAATTTCTCCTTGACTAAGAACTGCGCCTACTGCGAAATCACTAGCGTCTGTTGTTAAAATAAAAGGCTTTTCAAAATCCGGGTACTGTAAGACTGGTGCTGTACACAGAGCCTCTTTTAAGTCCTCAAAACTTCTCTGTTCTTCATCTGTCCATACGAATTCTCGAGCCTTTTGTAGTAGGTCCGATAGTGGCTTTGCTCGTTTGGAAAACCCTTCGATGAACCTACGATAGTACCCTGCGAGCCCTAAAAATTGTCTAATATTTTTTTGATTTTTGGGTACTGGGAAGTTCCGTACTGCTTCTGTTTTCTTTGGGTCTGGCTTTACTCCGTCCTCAGTTATGATGTGACCTAAGTACTGAACTTCCTTTGTTAGGAATTCACACTTGTCTGGCTGCAAAGAGAGTGTAGCGCCTTCAAGTCTCTGGAAGAATCGTCTTACTTTCTTCTCGTGTTCTTCCAGGTCTGATGCGTAGATTATGACATCATCTAAATACACTAACAGTTCAACATCTTGTAAACCTAGTAAAACTAAGTTCATTAAACGTTGAAAAGTCGCCGGTGCGTTACGTAATCCGAATGGCATTCTAGTGTACTCGTAGTGCCCTGTAGTTGTGCTAAAAGCAGTTTTATGTTGGTCCTTGGGGTCCATTTTTACTTGATGATACCCGCTTGCAAGGTCAAAAGTGCTGAAGTATTTCGCCCCTCCAAGTTGATCCAAAATGTCGTTGATTTGTGGCAACGGATGTGCGTCTGGTATTGTAACCTCGTTTAATTTTCTGTAGTCTATTACCATTCTAACCTGTCTCTCTCCTTTGGAATTAGGTTTCTTGGGTACAATCAGGACAGGACTATTACTTGCAGACGTGGAGTGCACAATAATGCCCTTTTCCAGTAGCTTTTGCGTGATTTTGTTGGCATCCTCCTTCTTCTGTCGGTGTTCCTTGTATTGCTTAGTATTTATTGGTATATCGTTGATTGTCGGTATCGAATGTGTTAAAACATTCGTGGCCTTCAAATAATCTCCAGGTAAGTAGAATAAGTGTTGGAATTCTTCTACGAGTGTTAAAACATGTTTTCTCTCCTCGTCGTTTAAGTGGTCTAGTCGCAGAGATGCTTTTATTTTTGCGAATCTTTCTTCGGGCGGTACAGGCTCTGCATCGCTGTAGTCAGACGAGAAAAAGTCCTCCGAGTCATCATACTTGCATTCTTCTAAGTATTGCTCCGGTATGTCAATTTCAACGTCTTTGTCATAGGCATTTACTGCCATTATATAGCATTCATTATTTTCGTTGTTCACCAATGCTTCGCCAATAAATAATTTCTCCGGCGTCTTTAACCTAGGTAAATATCCTACCTTTAAGCTGGTGTCCTGTAATGGTATTTTGATTTTATGTTTTGCTCTAGCTTGTAAAATGTATCTCGTGGATCGTGGCTTTTTATACTCGAAATTAGTAAATCTGATCGGTTTTATTGGCTGCGATGAAGTTACTAGTGCATTATGATGAAAAGAAATTTCTGCTGCTTCGCTTTTTAAGAAGTCGACTCCTAGTATACCTTTGACTGGTAAGGGTAAATTATCGGTAAATACCTGAAATTTTACTGGGTTTTCGAAAAATGTTATTTCCGTTGATCCGGCTGTCACTATGCTGTCATGAGTAATTCCAGTAATTGTCATGGCCTCATGACTTGCGATAATAACTCGTGGTTTCAGTAGGGATACGTGGATCATATTTACTTCGGATCCAGTATCAATTATAAATTGCGAGGCTGTTTTGAGTTCCGGAGCGTCAAGTACTACTAGTGGCGCGGCTGCTCTGCCTGTACCTTCAAGTTGAGAGCCTCCGCTGATAAAAATTTGACCGTGGGTGGACGCTCTTGGTTCTGTTGACTCGACGAGGCGTCTGTTCGTCGGGCCCTTGAATCGTTTAAATTCTCCTGATGGTTTGGGCGGTTTGTTTGCGGAGGGTTATTGTAGTAGAAAGGCATTGGGGGCATCATGGTACACGGTAGTGGTGGATATGCAAACGGCGGTGGCGGCATAAATGGGTAAGGTAATTGGGCAGGTGGATATTGCTGTATCGGGTGTCTAGGTGGTGTAGTAGATCTGGCATACTGGTTCTGCTGCAGATACCTCGGTGGAGTAGTAGGACGATTGTTAGGCGTACTACTTTTTGCATTTTGTGCTATTGGGTTATTTACATGGTTTTGGTATCTTGATTCTCGTTGTCCATATGAATAATTATTATCTTCTGATCTCTGATGATTTGGGCTGGTGCTCCGGCCGGGTGAAGGGCTTCGCCATGGCGTGTTGGTTTGCTGGTCATTATCGTGGTATCTATTACTGGAGTTGCGCCATGGGTGTTGTGTGTCTTCTTTAAATTGCACGTGTCGTTCGGGCGACTGCGCGAAATTGACCAAGCCTCTGCTGTTGCCTGAGCTGGTCATGTCTCGTTCGATTCTTTGTGCTATTTTTAGAGCATTAGCAAGAGTTGTTCTTGTACACTCATTGCGTAAAGTAAGTCGTCCGATAAACCACGTTTAAAAGATTCTAATGCTATGCCTTCCAACATGGTTACCATGTGATGCACCTATTCTTCAGTAAATTTTTCAGTTAGTGAAGCTTTTGCGCTATCCATAATTTTTTTTATTCTACTGTAATATTCCATTACAGTATCGTTCCTTCGCATTCTTATCGCTTGAAATTCTGCACAATAATGAGAGTAATTCTTCTTGGGTGCGAAATATTCCTTTAGTATGTTTTTCAACTGCACGATCTCGGTTATGTCTGTGTCTCCCACGGCATCTCGGGCGGTGTCCCTTAATTTGGCTATAACTCCCTTAAAAAATGCTGGTCTGATTCCTTCTGGGCAGATATTAAAGCCGTTTTCTACATCTTGCAGGGACGTTTTTAAAGGCATATTCTTGCCATCGTAAATGGGAATGTGCAATAGCGATTGTTGCACCGCCATGCATTCTCCCATTGTCGTAAGCAAGGCATCTGTGATGGTTTGATGGTGCGTAAGATTAGCGATATTCGCCGCCTCCCCCATTTTGTAAAATTACAATGCTATTTTTTTTTATTAGAGTAGGGTCGTAAATTGGGATTAACGCTGTTCGAACCGTGGAACGGTTGATAGTGTAATTGTGAATGTGGATTTCGAGTAAGGGTGTCGATCAGCAACAGGCAAATTAATAGTGGCTTTTGTTAAAATACGTGTAGAAATTCTGGTAAATTTCAAGAGAGGACAAAAAGATAATTTTTTTTTGTTTTTCAAATAACGTTCGTCTTGAATGAATAGTTTACGTTGAGATGACTTTTAAAAAAAAAAAAAAAATTTCCCCCTTTTTTTTTTTAAACAAAAGTGTATCTGGGTATTTGCATTTTTAATTTATGTGCAAGTTCTGGAAGGCCACTAGTAATTCGTATAGTTTGTCAGGATCGACGGATTCTTGTTGTTTGGTAATGACCTTGATGATATCGACGTTAATCAAGACGGATCTTCGCAAAACAGATTGCAATTTAAAAACTTGGTTTTCTAGATACGAGACTCGCTCTTCTAACGTGCTGGTTTGTACCCACGTCTCGTAATTGGCGGCTTCTAATTCGCTTACTCGGTCTTGCAAAATGTGAAACTCTACTTGGCTTACTTCGCGAAAAGGTGACGTGACTTGATTAGGTATCATGAAGCACTTTTAATTATTAAGTCTAATATTTCTTCCTCTAGATCGGGACTTATAGGGCCGCTTAGTTCAGTTAATTTTCTGTAGTACGGTTGCATATAATTGTTGACGTATACGATCCCGTCTCTAAAAGAAACTGTGAATTTTTTTGTGGAGGACGCAAGGTCGTTTGCTCTTATCACCTCCTTTACTTGGGGTGACAAAACTTTTACTATTAGCTTAGGTAGTTTAACTACTAGGCCTGAGTCAGCGTGTTCTAATTGTAAACTTACTAATGCCTCTGTTGGTGTGCCCATTAATCGAACAAATTAATTTTTTTGTTGT
>VCDM03000567.1:0-10556 GCA_012977825.3 Pteromalus puparum
TAGATCTCAATTGACTGCCTTTTATTTCTCTTGACTCGCATGGGACTCGGTTACATCTTATTTAGGTGGGACTATCACGATAGGTCATAAGACCGTTTTTTTTTTTGAATTAGCGTCTGGCGTGCAGAGGGTGAAGTCTATTAGAATAGGAACATCAAGTCAATGGTACTAAGGCTGAATATATAATAATAATGTATCTTGTGTTAGCGATCTGGTCCGGCAGTTATGTACTTTGCTGCGGCTACAAATCTCGCTTTCGTATCTCTTGCTAGCTTCTCAGTCAATTATACTCGTTACTTTCGTTTAGATATTAAATGACTAGACAGAAAATGATAGAGTACGAGAGATTTCGACTGTACGATAGTGTCGTATTCGAAATAGTGCTTCGTGCTTGCGAACCAATAACAAATTTCTGGTTCAACCATAGGACTCGCGTTATTCGAAAGCTGTTATTAACCACCGCGTCTACTTCGCCGCGCAAATCGGGGGCCAATTAATTATACTACTCGTTGCCCAGTAATCCACGAATATCCGATCTACGTAATTTTAGAAGCGCTATCCACCTGTCACATCAAAACGGCGGCGGCGTCGGTCGAAAGGACGGCGCGTCACCAAGATGGCGATGCTCTATCGTGTACAGAGTCAGCCCTGCGATACTGCTCTGCGATAGTCTCGCTCCCAGTAACGATTCTGAGATCTTCTCGAAATAAAGTGCGCGATCCGACGTCCCTGCTTGACCTCCCGTATCAGTCGAAAACCCGAGACTTTGCCTTCAAGGGTAGCGCCAACCATAGCCAACAACCGCGCTTTTAATTATGGAAGCCCGGAGTTTCTTTGACCTCCACGCGTCGCTAATAAATGGTTAGAACATTTAGCATACCAGATATGTTTGGCGCAAGGACTTACTCTCAATATCTCCTTAAATACGTGACGCAACTCGGATTTAAACTCAAAGTAAAGAATAAGAACACTCGTAGACCTCTCGCGCTAAAACTACTAACTCCCCAAACTACCCACTACCAACTCGCTCGCGAATTCAAGGAGCTAGCGACACTGCAGTTAATGTTATTGAGAGACGTCCGACCGGTTGAGAGCAGCAAAGCAAGTGAACGAGAAGGAAGTCTTCCTCCGCGACGCGATAGGCTGCAGCGCGTCCCGAAAAGGACGACTCGTTGCGCCCTCTATAACGGCTTCCGCGACGCGAACACTTCGTGTATCAAACACGCGACGAGCGCGCCAATTACAAAAAGGCGAGCGCGGCCGGTCGCGATCTCATTGTTACTGGACGTCGCGCGGTGCACGGGACGGCCTCGCGCGCGGCGACATGTCGCTATCAGCGGTGTGGCTAGTGGTGTACGCGCGAGTCCCCCACTAGCCAGCTCCGNTGCGAGTCCCCCACTAGCCAGCTCCGTTCTCTCCGAGCTCTCTCTCTCTCTCTCTCTCCTGCGCGCGCGTCTCCCTCTCCGCGGCGCGAAGTCTCGTACGCGTCTCGAGCGGCTCTCATCATCTCTTTCTCTCCCGTTGTGGTCGCGCGACAGCTGATGCGCGGCTCCGGTGCGCGCGCGTTATTTGCTCCCAGTGTTCGTCCGCGCGCGCTCCAGATCTCGATCTCTTCGTGTAGGTGCGACTCCTGGTGACAGTGTTTCGCGATTTCTTGGCTGTACCGGTACAGCAGCGCCCGCGAGGTCCAGCTGACTCGCCTCGTCGCGGCGCGACGGCGTCGTCTGCTGCGTAGCTAGTGCTGTAATGCTGAGTCGACGTCTCTCCTGTCCGCTGACAGGAGAGGTTAGGAGCTCCGCAGCTCTCGCGTGTTTCTGGTTCGTGTTGCTGCTTTGTTTATTGTTATGCTCTGCTGCAGTGCGGTTCACTGCAGCAGAGCTGCTAATTGTTTATTTACGGCACCGAGAGTTGCACAGTATTCGCACTGTTGCCAACTTCTCGGGCCGAACTACGACGCGATTCCTCGTATACGACGTGTAGCTACTCTACACGTCGCATATGAATTAAAAAAAAAACAACTTACCATTCAATTTAGCCTTTTTTGGAATAGGCTTCAGGCTTCTGATGATCCTAACTGAGTTGCATGACTCGCAACTCGATGAGGTACCGCTGGAGCTCGAGCTAGAGCTAGAGCTCGAGCTTGAAGAAGAGCTCGATCGCGAGCTCCTCGAACTGGACCTCTTTGGAGGGCGGCTGGGGCGAGTACTCTCCATAGGCGATGCGGCAGCGCTTGAAGTCGCACATGTCGATGTGCCAGGTCTTGGACTTGCTGATGACGTACTAGGCCTCGCTGATGACGACGTACTCGCCATCGCTGATGACAACGTACTCGACCTCGCTGATGACGACGTACTCGGCCTCGCTGATGATGACGTACTCGACCTCGCTGATGACGACGTACTCGGTCTCGGACTTGATTTGCTCGCTGCAGTGGACCGGTTCTCTCGGCTTGGTGTAGAACCTCCCGGCCTCACACCGTTATATAACTGCTGCATAGCAGTAAGCGGTGGAAGAGACGGCACTAAAAATTAATTAAAAAATAAAAAAAAAATTTTTTTAAAATCATTCTCTAGTTACAAAAGAAAAACTTATAATAATTTAATTCACTTACGTGAGTCTATTGCCTCCATGGCCCAGGAGACATGCTCCAACAACATCAAGAGTGTTGGAGCGTTGGAGATCACCCATCATATCCTATCCTGCATCGCCCCGATGCTATCCCTGCTGCTGCTGCTGCTGCTGCTGCTGGAACTCTTCTTCGATGCCATTGTTTTTTCTTCGATTGACTGGTAAATGAGACCGAAAACACTGAACTGACGAACCGTAGCCAAAGATGGGCTATTTATTGCGAACAACAGCAGCTTCCCATTCCACAGCATTTTTCCAAAGTCGTGTGATTGGTGCATAAAGTTTTCTCTCCCAAATTTTCAAGAACACACCTCCTCACATCTCTTGAGGGTGAAAAGCCTTACGATTCGTGAAAAGAAATGTCCCTCTCCAATTTTGAAAGAACATGTGTCCACCTCCCTTTAGTATACTCCCTTGTTTTGACCGTGAAATATTTTTATATTATCGCGCGAGAAAAAGATCTTAGGCAAAGAGATTTTTCTCTTATCGCGCGAGAAAAAGATCGTGGGAATATGTCCACCTCCCTATAGTATACTCGCTTGTTTTGACTGTGAGAGATTTTTCCTCTTATCGCGCGAGAAAAAGATCTTAGGCAAAGAGATATTTCTCTTATCGCGCGAGAAAAAGATCTTGGGAAAAAGGCCACCTCCCTTGCTTTGGCCGTGAGAGATTTTTCTCTTATCGCGCGATAAAAAAGATCTTGGGAAAATGTCCACCTCCCTTGCTTTGACCGTGAGAGATGTTTCTCTTATCGCGCGATAAAAAAGATCTTGGGAAAATGTCCACCTCCCTTGCTTTGACCGTGAGATATTGTCCTCTTATCGCGCGATAAAAAAGATCTTGGGTAAATGTCCATAGGGAGATAGGAAATACGGAGGAGGCGCGTGAACCCGCCACTAATTTATTTTTAGGACACGGAGAAGGGAACAAGTGGCAAAGGAGGCGAAAATCATATAGAGTATTCTCCCTCTCTATCCGAGTAGCGCGCTCAGGGCCCGTTCGCTCCCTCTATCTATAGTGCTCTGGAGAAGGGGTGATGCAGGAAAAAGAGGACAGATTGGATTGGATAGAGGGAATACGGAGGAGGGGCATAAACCCACCACTAATTTATTTTTAGGCTGCGGAGAAGGGAAGAATGGGACTTATACACACTACGGTTACTGGCTCACTTTGAGAGTGGGGAAAATTCTCAATCGCTTGGAGAGGGAAGGGAGGGATCTAAAATTCCTCTATCTAAAATACACAGAACGGGTTTTGGCTCACTAGGAGAGAAGAGGGGGTGAGCTAGAACCCGTGTGAGCCAGTATGCCTATAGCCTATCTACTTGTACTGATTTTGTACCTTATATAATATTTTTTTAAACAGTCTTACTGTAACTTACGTTGATTAGTTGATTACGTGGGATCATTTATCCCATTGATCTGTCGTAGAATCTAATAATCATAGAAGTATCACATGGCTCAGAAAATTTAACTAGCTCTTAATATTACATCACTTTTCCTTACATCGTATAACATTTGGCTCGATATTCTCTTAATAATACGTCAACATTAGGTTCAGTATTTAAAAACTTACACCTATAGGAATTGATTTATATTGTATAATTATTGCTTAAGCAAATTAATAAAATTTCTAAAACTGCTTTATTGTGATTTTTTTTTAATTTCTACAGCTTTGCTCATGTTGATTTTTTTTGGGATCGCAGAAATTTTTAACATCTCTATAGCTAAATCACATAAATCGGATTTACATTGCAATTTTGCTACACTCCAAAATCTCGTTGGTTCGTAGTTTTTTCCAGAATCAAACAAGCGCTTAAATTCACCGCTTTTACTTTTTTTTTTTTTTTTTTGTTTATCCGGAGAGTTGGAGAAATGCTTAATGCACCATGGCAGGAGCCGTGCGGGACTCCCCGTGTGTGGGACTCTCCTGGCGCGGGACAGACGCCAGGCATACTCACTAAAACTCCACCTCTCATATGGCCGCGAGAATCCCCCCGGTAGCCGCTTTCGCATTCCTTCGGGGGGTCGCCTGTCTTGTTACGATCTATAGGTCATCTATCGTCGTCTAGTCAGCTAAGCACCCGTCACTATTTTTCGCGCGGAGAACCGTCTCCACGAACGCCGTTATGTCGTCCCAATTCTGCTCGCTAGCAAGCATCGTTTTCACTACCGTGTCGGGCGTAAATGCCCCTACCGTCGCCTCTAAGATTCTACGCCTATCAGCCCACCGAGGGCAGTCAAAAAACGTGTGTCTCACGTCGTCCCGTTCGTCACCGCAGTATTTGCAACCCGGTGTCGCTACCTTGTTCATCGCGAACAGGTAACTCCTAAAGTAGCCGTGTCCGGAAAGAAATTGGGTGAGATAAAAATTGACCTCCCCCCATCTTCTGCCTACCCACGGGCCTACCTCCTTAATCAATGATTTCGTCCATTTCGCATGGCAGCATTCACTCCATCGCTCCTGCCATTTCCGCATCGTCCTACCGCGTTCCTCGGTTCGGATTTCCACCCTAGCCGATTCCCGAAGACTCTCGTAGATCCGCTTGCGTTCAATTGCAAGCAGATCCACGGGAATCACCCCCGCAATAACCATTGACGCGTCCCCGGATACCGTTCGGTACGAGCACGCGATCCGAAGCGCCCCTCTTCGTTGCACCGCCATTATCTGCTTACGATACTTTTTCTTCTGCATGGCATCGGCCCACACCTCCGCTCCGTATAAAAGAATAGAATTTGTGGTTGCCATTAAGAGTCGTCTGACTGCCGGTCTAGGCCCGCGCACGTTGGCCATTAATCGACTAAGCTGCGCCACCCTAATCGCCGCCTTTTCGCATACTCTATCTATATGCGCCCCGTAGTTCAGCTTCGTATCTAGGGTTACCCCCAGGTACTTGGCTGTCGGCTTCGTCGTTATTGTTACGTCTCCGACGCGCATCGGTATGATGGTCGGGACACGCTTCCTAGTCAAGAGAACTATCTCCGTCTTTTCGAGTGCTAGCTGTAGTCCGTGGTCGGTCATCCATTTTAGCACCCGGGCCATTACCGCGTTCAATTTGCGCTGCGCGATCTCCACATTTCTAGCTATTATAACCGCCGCTACGTCGTCCGCGTACCCGACGAGTTTAACGTCCTCCGGTACTTCTACTCTGAGTAACCCATCGTACAGAATGCCCCAGAAGTCCGGTCCCAAGATTGAACCCTGCGCCACCCCTGCCGTTATGGGCCTGCTCTTACGTCCCTCCACGGTTTCGTATTCGATCGTGCGCTCCCTCAGATAATCCTCTACGACTCGCATGATGTACCAAGGCACCCCAAACGATCGCAGAGAATCCAAAATGTCAACCCATCTAGCCGAATTGAATGCGTTTTTCACGTCTAGTGTCACGAGCAAGACCAATGGCCTGGCCGCATGGCACGCTTCATCCGTTCCAAAATGATGCTAAGTACATTGTTATTTACTTTGATTGCTTCATCTTCTAATTTTTTGAAAATTTCTTCTGTTGCCTCAGCTAAACTACAGTTCAAAAAATAACTTTGCAAATCTTCTAAACACTCATGGTACTCTTTATACAAGGCAAACTCATTAGAATCTGATATAGTTAAAGGACCATGCTCAAATTTTAAAAGTTTTATAAGAACTGAGAAGCATCTTAATTTAAAATACTTCATATCCTCAATAACAGATATAGATGCGAGATGTGTCATTCCATCATAAATTAGAAAAAGGACATTAACCTTGTCCTGTTGCTTAACTAGAATCACAGATTCGTTACAAAACGTCTCCAATTTTAACTTAATATTATCATTTTTGTTAATACTTTCAGACTTAATGTATACATACTGATTTTCAGAATCAACAATAAGACTAATGACGTACACATTTTCATCACATTCAAAAGTTTGCACTACGATCAACCTTCTCATAGCATACTTTTTCTACCTGCATTCTTTGGTACGCATTGTTTAAAACTTTACCCTTGAAATCTGCGATAGATGGTAAAACAAACGATGCATCGAATGCTTTAAACAACTTACAACAATGAACATTAGAAATTTATTCTAAATCTAAATTAGATGCTAAGAAAAAGTTTAATAAAAGGACAGTCTTTTCATCGTTAGATGTAGTTCTTGACTTTTTAATATCCTTGGCGACACTGTGATTTCTTCACTATCTTCCTGCAAAATAAAAAGTAATAATTCAAAATAAAAGTATCAACTGTTTGATTACTAATTTTATAGTTATGCTAGTTGCAAATAATTGACCAGCTATACGTTGATTTACAAATAAATGTATGTAAATAAGACAAACTGACGCTTACAAGGATACATGATTCACTGGATGAAATACTTGCAATAGCCTCACTTAATTCGTCTTCATTTTGACAAGACTCCTTCGAAGGGGTCACATCAGCTTCCGGTTCTCTAAGGCTGTCACTTGAACGTTTGTTTGGTGTAGATGTGGCCACAGTTTTGCTTGTGGATTTAGGTCCTTTACAGTTTGATCTGAAACATAAAAAAAACCAATTGATTCATTTTTCCAAATACACTTACACATACGGATATTTAACTGTTTTGCATACCTGTGTTTTGACAGATACGCACTATCTCTCTTTGCTAATTTTTGCTTCCTTCCTAAGGAAGCCATGTAATAAAGTAACTTGCAAAATAGTAATTTTTGGAGTTTGTGTAAAAACATGTGGGAAGTGTGTTTTGATGAATTTTTAGTCGAAAAATGGTGTTTTTAGAAAATGTCCGTACGGATGTATGTGTGTGTGTGTGTGTGTATGTGTGTGTGTGTGTGTGTGTGTGTTGTGCTGGCGTATGTATACGCCTGTTTCTCAGCTACAATTTTAACCCCACGCAAGGTCTCATTTTCTTTGTTTTTGCTAGAAGATAGTGGGACGAAAGTCCGTTTTTACAATTTATATACGCGTTTTTTTTTTTTATAGTGATTTTTTAGTTTTGAGATTTCAGTTTTTGCCAACAAAGTTATCGGAAAAGTTAATAAAAGTAAATTGCTTAATATGAACCTGAAAGAGAATAAAATTGCCTATGTTTTTACCGTGAAAAATGTACATTATCGTTCGTCGTTCTTTTATTATACACAATACAGTGAAATTTTTTTAAATCGTTATAACTCAAAAACTAAATAGCGAATCATTCTAAAAAAATATATGATTATTGAAGGTAAATTTAGAACTATATACACTTAAATTTTAAGTCTTTCATGGGGCAGATCCTGAGAAAAGCATCAAAACTGAAAAAAATCGTTTTTCTACGTGACGCGATAACTGGAGTAAAAAGGCAATAATCAAGTTCAAATTTTGGATTTAGTTAGCATTATATAGCACAATGATCCCTTTCTTTGGATTTTTATAAAACCAGTTAGTTTCAAAGATATTGAGCTTCAAACTTTTGTTTTTTCACCCTGTATACTATGAGTCGTTTTTTTCTACGTGATGCGATAACTGGAGTAAAAAGGCAATAATCAATTAAAATTTTGTATTTAGTTAGCATTATACAGTATGATCGCAGGAATAAAGCGGACATAATCTTGTTTTCGCCAATGGCGAAAAAATAGTTTGAGGCATGCAATACAAAATTTTTTTTTTGGCTCGATTAGAGTAAACTGAGCCTTTCTATCTTTTAGCGTTTGCTATTATAGGATTATATTTTTAAAGTGTGCGAGAGGCTGAATAAAAATATGTTGGAAAAAAAGTTTGGCAGAATGTCTGTGGCTGCTTTCCATTGAGATAGCCATGGCCAATAATGGTTTAAAAACCCGCGGATAAAAAACGATTATCTTTATTGAATGAATTCTAATTTGTTACACGGTAAAAAAAAAATCAAAGAATATTGATTTTGTATGAAAGTGAATTAGTCCGCGGGAGCCTATAAATGGCGACCACAGCGGAACGCGCGAACGGAGCGGGATTGTACTGAGTTTCTCCCTAGCTCCTATTGTTTATGTTGTCATCTGAGTTAGTTCGTCTGCCTATGTGTACATACAACGTGTGTGAACTGTCGGCTCGCGCCAATTTTACTCGATCCGACTAATTATAAAATTCGTTGTTATTTAAAAATGCAAAATCTGATTCTTTCAGAATAATATAGCCGGATAAATATTTATTCAACGATAATTATAAATTTTCGAGTTCTGGCGATCGTGTCCGTCGTGGGCTTCCCAGCGAATTCCAAGTGAGGCGAGCGCGTTGGGGGTGTCTGATGCAGCTCGATGTCTCGAAATAGCCGCAATCAAGATGAGCCGGAAGACGCTGGCCAGAAGTTTCGAAGATACGAAAGCACCGGCCATCAATAAAGCGCAGCAGTACCGCGACGTGACGGCAGTCGCCTTCGTTTTGGAGGAGCCTGCAAGAACGGGAGCATTAGCCGATGAATCGGTAAGATTGTGAAAGCAGAAGTCGCGATGATCGCCGTCTAGCATTGTGACTGCTACGAGACAGTACTGGGCTGGGAAAGGAGGACGAGAACGCGCCGCGGTCCGCCCGAGGACGATGAGACTCACGAGTTCGCGCACAGACCCTACTGGACCCAACGGATACCTTCCTCACGAGCACTGAGCGACGCCGGCAATCGAGCAACGCAAGCTCGCCACCCACGATTCCCCTCTCGCGGCCCTTCGGCGAGGTGCCCAGCTTCGCTTCCTCTCCCCGACGGCGACCTGGAGGAGATCAGTGCACTACGTCAGAGACTGGCTTTCCCATCCGATAAGTTGGTTTCAGTCTCCTACAAACTTGGAAAAAACTCCTGTGTCTTATTACTAATGTGTTTATCGAAGTTCGGCTATGCAGATCTATACCGCCTATTCTGGTACCGAGAGCATATCAGCTCGGATCGCGCTTTCTACGCGCCTGTGTAGGGGTAGTTACGGAACGCGGAGTCATCACTGGGGCCTGATCTTCGTGGAAAATCAAGCTATAGCCCCCAAGCGCTCACGTCGGGTTCCTTACGTTCGTAGCTTAATTTCGGTGTAAGGAGAGCTTTCCACCGCAACTCGGGCATGCCTCACTGCTATGTAGAGGCTAGGCTGTTGGCACTTCAATCAGGCTCACTGGGCACCTTCGGCGAGCTTAGACGCCTCGCGAGTGCCCGTTCGCTCAGGCTGGGCACAGCGCTCGCTACAGCTCCTGCTGCCTCTCGCCTGCTGCTCTCAGGCCTCTTCTTCTGGGTCTTCGGCCTGACGCCTAAAGTGCGGGGGCCGGTACCAAGCCAGGTATAGCGGCAAGTAGTGGCAGTCGAGGCCGCGGTGGCAGCCTGCTGCAGCGGGCTCTTCTAATCCTGCTTCGCCTGGACGCCTGAAAGTGCGCGCGTACTGCCTGTGATCGCAAGCGTAAGTGCGTCCGCAGGCGCAGCGTGGCAGCCATGCCTGCGCGGGCTCTAATCTGGCTTCGCCTGGAGCGCCTGGAGTCGCCGTACTGCCGTGGCGTCTGATGCGCCGAACTAAAGCAGTGCCACGCGAGGCCGCGCGCAGCCTGCGCTGTGCGTGGCTCCGGGACCGAACTCGGGGCTCGGCGAGGAGCCTCGAGCAAAGATACACAGGCCGTGATCCGCGAGCTGAGTGACGCGAGGCTGGGGACGCGCGTCTTTCCGGATAATCGGCGCGCACTGCTCGCGCGCTTCGACCTGGGACCGCGCAGTTAGTGGCGGACGCTTCAGCGGCCTGGCCATCACTCCGAGTCCGCACACGCAGGAGATCGCCGAGGAGAACAGCGACTCCGCTGAACACTAGGGCCCGCGGGGTCTCGTCTATGCTGCTTGACGGTCGCGTGCGTGCAGGCTCGAGGCAAACGCCTGCGGCGCCGCGCGCTGCTGTGGTCAACGTCATGGGGCCTTGCCGTTCTCGCTGGCCAAAGACTGCCAGCGCCTGCTCGCCTTCGTCGTCTACAAAAGCACCCCCGTCCGTCC
>VCDM03000568.1:0-10515 GCA_012977825.3 Pteromalus puparum
GAAGCAGTAAGAAAATTTCCGCGACCGAAAACTGTTAAAAATATACGTCAATTTCTAGGATTAGCTGGTTATTATAGACGAATTATTGACGGATTTTCAAAAATCGCGAAGCCGCTAATCAATTTACTCAGACAAAATGTACCTTCCGAATGGAACAAAAAAGCGCAAGAACCTTTCGATATTTTGCGAGAACAATTATGTAAAAAGCCCGTATTAATTTTTCCTGATTTTTCGAAGCAATTAATACTTACTACGATACGTATTCAAGAGAAGCACTAGCCATGGTTTTTGGTATTCGGCATTTTCGACATTATTTATTAGGGATCAAATTTGTAGTCTGCACAGATCATTTACCGTTATGTTGGTGGAAGGATTCTCGGGATCCCGATTCATGCGCAACACGATGGAGACTTAAATTAACAGGTTATAATTTTGAAATTGTTTACAAACCGGGACGCATAAATCTTAACGCTGATGCTCTCTCTCGAAATCCGATCGAAGAGACATCCGAGACAGTTATTCTGGTTCGCGAGGATGAGGGAAACGAAGCAGGAGACTCGCTCGAAAACAGAAATCAATTGGCATTTAGAGCAATCGGCACCAATCACCGACGAATCGACGGGTCGTATAACTCGCACCCGTACGGGAAAATTGATTAGGCCCGACTATCGAGAGAACCGTAGAAAGGCTCCAAGCGTAAACACGGAGACTAAAGGGCTTAGGGGGAAGGTGATGCCCAAGGAGGCCGACCCAACGACCGCTAATCACACTGCCGAAGAACGCCCCGAGAATCACGAAATCGAGGGCTAATCAGAGACGTCTATCGAAAATACACACGCCACGCCGGAATCGATGAACTTCGACATTGACAACTCAAAGAACAGCAACATTGGGGGACCAATAATTAATAATATCGACGGTGTTTCCCCGGAATTAGCGATAAATGAAACTGTTGAAAGACCGAACACACGGAAAACTACAAAAACTTATGGCAAACTGTTCGCCGAAACCAGAGAACAATTATCTATGCGCAAGGATAATTATTTATATTTCCTATCTTCTATGCATCAGCTCTGCGATCAAGGAGCAAGACTTTTAGAGAGTCGTAAAGAAGTGCCGCGACTCTCTCAATTAATTGAGGAGGAATTGAGAGTGATGCCGAAAAGTAATAAACGACATTTTATTATAATACTGCGGGGACTACATCACGAAAGTATCTCGAAAATTACGGAAAATTTAGTTTCTGGTTTAAAACAATTAAAGGCATTCATTTTAAAGGAGCAGATAAAATCGATTAGTCTTGCAAAAAGTGTCTCCATTGAGAACGTACGATGGGACGATTTAATAGATAAAATTCGAAGCACACTACGTGGATCGCAAGTCAAAATAATAATTTGCAAAGGTACTATTATTTATCCAAGTGTGAGCGAGCGTACTAAGATCATAGAAGAATCTCATTGTTCGGCAATCGAAGGGCAGAAGGGCGTGAATAAAACTTACAAACGCATAAAGCAGAATTTCTATTGGGAGAATATAAAAGTAGACATACAGATGTATATTTGTAAGTGTTTACCTTGCCAACTAAAGAAACTAGTTCGAGTCAAGACCAAAAATCGCATGGTTATCACAGATACACCCGTTCAATCCTTCGAAAAGGTCACTTTAGATATAGTGGGGCCCTTTCTACGCACAGAAGACGGACATGATAATATATTAACGATACAATGTTGCTTAACCAAGTATTCACTCGCTGTAGCCCTTAAGGACGCAACTGCGCGATCCGTCGCGGACGCTTCGATTTTTCCACCTCATGAGATAAGGAGGCTCATCGAAATCAAAGCCGCAAAATCCGCATCTTGCATGTCGGTTCCTACAGCCGATAATAGTGCAAGGCTCTTGGCAAGCCACCCAGAGATTAGCCACGAACCCCTGTGCTTGGCAGCTATCAGAAGGGACACTTAGTGGATATGAGTACTAAAGTAGGATGAGGAAATATTTATTAGCACTCACGGCTATTATAAGAAGCCCCACGGGTAAACTACACTTCCACACTCTATACGCGCGCAAAGAGTCTCGATTCGAAAAAAGGGGGACTAAGTACGGCAACGCGTCAACTGTCGATTTAAATAACGAAAATTTTGAAACAGGACTTTTTTTCGAAAGGGTTACACAGTTTGAACGAGATAAAGAGACGTGAGAACTGATTGTCGCCGTACGCAGAGGAGATCTGTCAACGAAAGGTGTGAGCACCAAGTAAGAGAGGGGGATAGTTCGAAACGGAATGTGCCCAACCGGTCCTCAGTGGAAATCTTGGTCCTTCCGTCCCCGTCTAAAAGGGCCCAAACGGAAAGTGAAAGGAGGGAGCTATTCAAGCAGATTACGGAAGCACACTTTCCGATTGTAGACAGAGTATAAAAGCCAAATAAAAACATCTAATTGCCAGGACAGTTCCGTCGCAACCACCCGTAGCGATACGCCAAGAGACAAAAGCCTTTCGGGTTCGGATTATCGACCAATTCAAGGATCCGGGAACAGTGCTTCGTGAATAACGACCGTTGATAAACCAGTGTCAGAAGCATAATGGAGTTTAATTATAATAACTCTGACAGTGAGGAAGACTTGCATCCTGAACTAGACTTTCGAAGAATAATAGCACGAATCCAAGGAGGAGTATTCAAAGGGCAAGGATTAAAAGCAAGGAAGTGGATCGAAATCATCGCCCCATTTATAGGTCCGGACGACATCGAAAATATAATTTACGATGTAGTGATAGTACGGGACGTAGAGACCCTGAAATGGTGTTTGAAAAAATATACTATAACAAGCCGGGTGGATCTACGTCAATCAGTGAATCAAATTATAAGAAATTCAGATGTTCCGGGAGAAATAAGTGACTTGATCCTGAGTTACACGGATAATTATTCGTGGACCTCAGCCATTTTTGATTGCGTTTTCCACGAGAGAGCTGACATACTAGAGAAGTTGGCTGCACTAGGAATTTACTTAAGAAGAGACGTAGAAGAATTCACCGTGAATACTGTTTTTACCGATGTAAATAGTGCCGAAAGAAGAAAATATCTATTATTGCTCATGCAAACGGGAATGACGTTAAGCTGCGATTTCGACGCCAAACGCTCCAAGCTGACTTGTGCCGTAGAGACGAACGATTTTGAAGCCGTGCAATTACTAACGGATATAGGAGCAGACGTATGCTCAAACGATTTAGAAACGGCTTGTTATAAAAACGCAGAGATTTTAGAATTATTAGTCGAACAGTTAAAGAAAACTGGTAGATCCATAATCTCGATGCCTCATTTATTACCAATGGCCGTTAGTGGCCTAAGTCCAACAAAGACTACTCAATGTCTCTTAAAAGCAGGGATGTCTGCGGATTCATGCGATGAAAGAGAAACATTGAAAGTACTCCTGGACGCTGGCGCTAGCGTCAAAATAACGACAAGAACCAACCACAATTTATTATACGTCGCTATAGACTACCGGAATCCGGTCGGTTTAAGACTATTATTAGACAATGGACAACGTAAACGAAATCGGTCGGAATGTAACCGAATTCAATCCTACTGCTACTATACTTTCCTTTGCCGTTGAAGAAGGAAGTGTTGAAATCACCGAAATATTGATCGAATATGGGGCAAAACTTTACCCACGGGCCTGCCATTCTGATATATACTACGAGACGATCAACGGATAACATGCTTATTTCACTTGTTGGCACAAGAAACAATGGAAGGAAGATTTGTCAATGAAAAAAATATCAGAGACCTCAAGAAATCTTTTTCGCATGAATATGCACTTTATGAGGAAGCGTGTCAGGAGTAGCAAAGAATGCAGACAACGCCGATAATTGGAAACATATCACACGCCCAAATAATTGAGAGACCAGCGAGATCACTATTACGACGAGCCGAAGCACCTGTGCCTTGTCGATACGTGGAGTCTTATCAGCTCAAAAAAAGATTTCCCATGTATAATAAAATGATTTCACGTTCCTTAGGAAAGTTTTTAAGATTAAGAGCAAGTTGGATAGCTTATCATAGGAAATTAATATGGCTATAATATATAAGCTAACAACCAACTTCCAGACCATATAAGAGAAAGTATTGTAAATTACATAATCGAATAAATTGAAAGAAAAGAGAGAAACCTATAATAAACAAAGAATCTTGTATAAATATATGCTTTTGATTGTGTATGAATATTCCTGCCTTTCCCTACACTCCCTATTTTGTGAAGATTACCAAGCATAGAGAAAAATAAAAATTATATATAAAGTAATTAAAAATTCAAAAGAATAAAAAAGAAATAAGTATACGAAATGAAGATCGCGGACTAGTTATTCAAAGAATGAAAATTACAAAACCAAAAATAAACTTTCAAAAACGTTAAACAAAATACGTTATTTTCGAAATCATTAAAAATTTTGACTACATACAGTTGGTCATCTCCTCGTTGAAATAATCAGTAAACGGATTTTAAATATACTATTCGATTAAGCATGCCATTTTCTTACTTAAAACCATATTTTCTGTCCTTTCTGATTCCTCCATCCGAACTCACGAGAACCAATCTGACTTACAAATTATGCAGCCATTCCATAAGAGGAGAGAGCTCCCGATAATAATATTTTACTAGGGATCGCGACAATATCGTGCAATGAGTAGAGTTCGAATAAGGGCAATGGACTGCGCATGCGCGGCAGAGGTGAGACAGGCGGGAATTCGAAACTAGCTAATGTTATAACACGTAAAGTAATAGGAGTAGAAAGAGGATGGACGAATAAAAATAATTAAAATCATACTTGTTTTATTTGGGAATATGAATCACTAAGGCAAAATCTGGAAAAACTTGAAATACATATTTGTGATGTAAGAATTCGAACCTTGATAGTCAGGAAACTAAAATTAGGAGAGTTGAGAGTACTCTTAAGAGTATGAAATATCTAAATTTCATAATAATATCTCGATTAGAAAATAAAAGAGAAACCGTATAGTGATTATTGACTTCCTTATTGTCTCACAGCTCTACAATGGCTGTATACCTTCGGAAATGGATTAACAGATTATTGTTAAAAATCACGCCGAATCAGGGGGAAACGGCTCGAGTCATTAAAACCAAGCTAGCACAAGGACATGAACACGAAGCAAAGGAACTACTCGTTAGGTGGTCGTTATTCTTAACACCATTCGAAGTAACTACTATCATGAAGCAAGCGAGCTTTCTTGATAAGCCATCAATTATTAAAGTATGTTTAGAGTCCTATCCCAGGATTGAGGAAGTGGATTTAGAGGAAATATTAGCACTCGGAGTACAAGGGCGCCAGGAAGAGATTATAATAATATTATTGCAACCTCCCATAAATTGGGCAGCGCAACATAAGATAAGGATCAGGATCATCAATCATTTGAACCACTATTTTATACCGGCGTTTGGATGTTTTTTCTCGATTAATAAAATTAGGAGCATGTAAAAATCTACACCTGTACGAAGAATATGGATTGCTAGAGAAAGCCATGGAATGCGAAAATCTTGAATATTTGTGCCAACTAATAACCGCAGGTATAGATATTAATGCAAAAAGTTTCTTCGGAACAACAGCATTAATGTATGCCGTGACTCGAGGCAAGCTAAAAGTCATTAGTTACTCTTGGAAGCTAATGCCAATCCGAATGTAATAGATCACTTCGACCAAACACCCCTAGGAAAAGCCACTAGAGGAAGTCCCAAGATTTTAAAATTACTAATAGATTATACTAAGAGGATGCAAAATCTCCCTGATAATTTACAGCAGCTACTCGAAAGAGCAGCTACGGCGCCTTGTATCTATGCAGCGGAAAATGTAACATTATTACTTAAGGAGGGGATAAACATAAACTCGTTATCACAGAATAAGAGATGTCCAGGCGTAGCTGCCATCGTACATCAAAATGACGAAGTACTAAGAATATTAATACAACATAAAGCTAATTTAAAAGTTACATCTAGGGATGGAGAGAATGCCTTACATATTGCTGTCAGGTTCGGAACAGCACAAGCCGTCGAAATGATTTTGGGCACTGAGGAATGTGATGATAACGAAAGATCGCATTTGGGCGAAAACGTTCTAAGTTGGGCTTTCAAAATAGACGGCTCTAGGAAGATGGAAGCATTGTTGAAGAAAGGAGCTTTACTATATCCTCCGGGAGAACCATTACAATATATATCAGCCGAGAAAATTCCCTGGTTTACAGCAACAATATTTATCCCTCTATTAGCAAGAGATAAGACCGGCGATGGCTCCGTGGTAAACCACCTGCCTCCTGGTCAAGGGGTCGTGGGGTCGAGCCCCCATCAGCGCGATCAGTTTTTTCAGATCCGATGGAAATCTTACTCATGATACCGGGTTTGAGAAATGCGCAGGTGTGATGAGCCTACCCTGGTAACTTTCGAACGCTAAAATTCATCTAGAAACACAACACGATACGTTGTGAGGCCATGAACTTTCGAGTTCCAAAAAGCCATCCATTTATTTTTATTTTGTTATTTTTATTAGCAAGAGATAAGGTAGAAAAATGAATTACTAATGTGCAAGACGAAGTTACTTTAGAAACATACTATCCAAGATTGTATGTCCAATATCAGAAAGCATGCTTAGAATGGCAACAAATATCTAGGACAAGTTTTATCCCCGGAGTCACTTGTGGCGATTTATTAGAAAAATCAACAAATTCAATTATACAAATTGCTAAGACCTTTGCATTTAAGAAACGACAGACAGAATCTTTTTATTACGAATTCCCTATATACGGCACTCGAATAATGATAGCCTTAATACTAATTATTGAAAAGAAACGAGAATGGAAGGAACACGAAGAAAAATTGCAAGAAGCAACTTATGGCTACATCCCCGATTTGATCATTGAACGAATAGCTTATTATTTAAGTTTAGAATGAAGAATTGAGAGATACTTTAGAATTTATATGATTAAAATTGTTTAAGTTAATTCACGAGAGGTATAAAGTAAGAATTCCGCAATCAGTTATAATTAGTAAACAAGCTTGACACTTAGACTCTTTCTATCCCACAGATGGCAGCATTTTGGAAAAGTTTGATTTGCACGTGGATTCCATTCATCTTTGCGGGATATCGGCGAAGATTAAATATAATCAAGAACAAAATTCTTGATAGAAAAGGTCAAGAAGCCGGTACTTTGATTAAAATGATATTCTCAGCCGTGGAGCCCGATGACATGACATACTTAATCGACAGACTCTTGAGCATCGCAGACTTGGAAACCGCGAGGTTTTGTTTCAAAAATGAAGAAATGATCAGCCTCTTATTTGAGTATAAGGTGAATTATACGTCGTTAAGAAGTCATTAATTTCCAGCGATTTACATCGCACTTTTGGCAAAACGTCTTGACATTTTGGAGAAATTATTCGATTTAGGAGATACTCTCAATGCATACAGGATCTGGATCAATGTGACGATGCGAAAGGCTGTGAAACTTAACGACAAAAGATTTTTATCATTATTCATAAAGAGTGGAATCCTAATCAATAGTTCGAATCGTATGGGACAAACCATATTAGTGTATGCCATAGAACGATCGGATTTTGAGGCTGTACAAATATTATTGGAAGCGGGAGCAAACATTAGGAAATACTACCATTTGGGCCTGGCTGTACGCGGGCATACAGAAATTATCGAAATACTACTCACGTATGCAAAAAACATGGGAATATCATTAGAATCTCGACCTTGGCTATTGGAAAAAGCCGCAGGTGCTCACTACACCGATTCTGCAAATAATGTGCGATTATTGTTGGAGGAAGGAATACCTGTGGACTCTTGTTGTCGCGAAGGCAGATATGCGATTGAAACAGCTATATTACAAAACAATAATGAACAATAATCATACGTTAGCATTACGCCTTCAGGAGGGGGCCAATATAAACGTGCCTATAAGAACTGGGGATAGTCTGTTACACGTTGCAGCAGACTACGGAACTAATGGAGCCATAAAATTAGTCCTGAAGAATCGGGAAGAAGATCAACAGAAGAGATTACAAAGGTTACACCGCTCTGAGAATCGCATTTTGGGGAAATAATTATATAAAATTTAGAACACTCGCGGAACCGGGAACAATACGATATATATATATATATATATATATATATATACAGACAAAGTTCCGAGATTATCGACACCGTATTTTATCACCATGCTAGCTCGAGAATCAGTAGAAGGACGAGTTGTAAACCCAGAAGATATCATATCCAAAGTACATTTTCTACTCTTGAAAATTTTTACCCAGAACATTATGATGAATTCGTGGGTGCATGCCAAGAACGACAACGAATGCAAATTACTTACATTATCAAAAAGAATATCTTACGCGGATTTATTTGAAGAACCATTAGAGACATTACTTAAGCGCGTAAAATACAGATTATTGACCCGTCATTAAGAAGCATATAAACTTCAAAACAAATTCCCGATTTATGGATTACAAATTTCGAAAATCTGGGTAAAACTATTACGAGAAAGAGCAAGTTGGATAGGCCGCAAGAAAAGACTTCAAAATATCACTTATAACCAAATACCTATTTTAATTGTAGAAAATATTGCCTATTATTTAAAATAGGATTAAAATAACTATTTCGACACCAGAAATTTAACTTAAAAGAACGAAGCTATTGATTGATTAATAAAATCCCTTTTTACAGTATACAATGTCAACATATCAACAGAAATTGAGAAAGATAAGGATGTCCATTCCCTGCGGAGATCGAGCAGAAACACATAAACTGATTCGCAACCTAGCTCCAGTTATGCTGCCCAAAGAAATGACAAAGATAATCTATCTAAACATCCTAGTAGATGACACTGAATTTACAGAATATTATCTAGACTATCTATATCATCCAAGGCTGTTACGACATTGCTCTTGGGAAGGCACGAATCTTTTACATCTAGCTGTTGAATCAGGCTCCCTTGAGGCATCTAATCTTGTGTTATCAAGGAATGTCAACGATCTAAATGCTGTTAATGGAGACGGGCGAAATGCTCTTTTAATTGCATACAAAATTAATAGCTATTATAAAATGAGCTCGTTTTTAAGATATGGAGCAGAATTCTATCCTAGCGGATACATGCGATATATAAATAATCGACACTTACCAGGGCTGACTTCACAATTTCTAGTCCTCTGTATAGCTAGAGAAAGCCTTGAAACGAGATTCATAAATCCAGATGACATTCGTGCTTTAAAAACTTATCATCCCGATATGTATAAGCTATTCGAAACTTTATAAACAATATCACGTACAGAGACTTGATGGTAAACCCGATTCAGAAATTTCTGTTAATTAGTCGATCTGTAAAATTTAGAAAACAAGAAAAAAGGGACGTATCCACCCTATTTCCTATCTATAGTGCGACTATTGAGTTAGCATTAGAAGAAATCAAAGATAGCAGAAACGAATGGGAAGAGAAAGAAAAAGATTTGGATGACATCACCTTTGAATCTATTCTGACTCCCATTCTCGAGCACATTTCTTACTATCTATGTCTTTATTGAAAAAAATATGTTTGCCAAAGTACATTTTCTTATTATCACAGCAACTACAAGAGTCATCATGAGGAGACCTTAATATTTCAAGCCATAAAATCAGGTAATGTAAAAGCTACGAAGTTTATTTTAAAAGGAAACATTGACAAATCTATAATCACAAAAAGAGGGCTAGACATTTTTAGCCTAACATTGATAAGAGATGATTGGAAAATTTTGCAACTTCTCATTGATACCGGAATAAATAACCTATGTCCTTTCACTATCGCTATGGAAAATAAAGCGACGCAATTAGTATCAGTATTATGGGCAAACGATTATAGACCTGCTGATCCAGCAAGTGCCTTTCAAGTAGCTATGAAAACAGGAGATATCGAAAGTATAAAAATACTTCATACAAATCAAGGCGCAGGAGGACCGTTAAACTATTTACACGAGGCCATACGTCAAGGATATAATATAAAAGTTATTCAACAATTATTGGAGTTAGGATATAATATGGAACTCCCAACTCAGGATGGTCGATCTCCTTTACAAATTGCTATAATTGCTGGACACAATGACCTAGTAAAATATTTAATTGAAAATGGAGCGCAAGTCGATTCTCCGATATCAACTGAAAGTGAGAGCAGTCTACAATTAGCCATACGTGTTCATAATATTTTTGCAGCCATAACACTTTTACATCACGGAGCAACAATTGAAAAGACGGGAGACGAAAATGACTCTCTCATCGAGTTGGCCGCTAGGGACAACGATGAAGTAATGATAGCTTTTGCGTGGGGACTAGGGAAATTATATGATCCTTCAGGGAAAGCATTGTTGAATACCCAGATCGGTTCGATCGGAAGACAAGCCTTCGTACGAAAGATGGCTTTGATGGATCATTTAAAGAAAAACCTCAACGCTAACGACCACAATTTTATGAACAAATCACAACCA
>VCDM03000570.1:0-10450 GCA_012977825.3 Pteromalus puparum
CATATATAAATCTATCAATTTTTTTTTGTTTGATGGATACAATTATTTTGAATCAATTACATATATATAATTAAAGCTCTCCCACTCTCTCTCTCTCTCTCTCTCTCTCTCTCTCTCTCTCTCTCTCTCTCTCTCTCTCTCTCGCTCTGTTCGTGTATAATACGTCACTGCTATAACCGAACGCGCGGATGCTGTCCCCTTCTTTTTCTGCTGCTGCTGCTGCTGCTGCTGCTGCTGCTGTCTTTTGTTTTTTTCTTCGGGCGCTGATACCCGCCCGGCTGTCTTTTTCTCCGCTTCGCTGTTCCTTTATAATTTATGCCGATTTCGCTGAGCTCGGGCTTTCCATTGTGTGCGTGTGGTCGGGGAGAATCCGGGCATTGTTTTTTTTTTCTCCCGGCAAATTGAAATCGCTTCTAATAGTATCTACCTTCGTTCAAAAACTCAATCTCTCTCTCTCTCTCTCTCACCTTGACCAAAGAACCAAAGTATCGCAGTAGCAGCAGCAGCAGCAGCCCAAGGATGGAGTCGGTCTTCTACGCTAATAAACTTTCCGATACAGCTGCGCACGCTCGCATAGTCTAGAAGAAAAAATCGAAGAAAAAAAATTTCACGCCGGATAACTCCGGCTGTTCTTCTTTTACTTTATTTTCTTTTTATCTCCTCCTCCGTGTCTTTTACACTTTCCTGACCCCAGCTTCGAGTTATACACACGACGGCCTCCTTTTTTGCGAGCGTATGCAAATCCCGACGCGTGCGCGGCAAATATTCTCGCTCGTATACCAGCGTGTGTGTGTGCGTGTGTGTGAGGAAAGGGAGAGACGAGAAATATGCCCGAACGCTTGGGATATGGATATAGGAGGAGGCGGAAGGTACACATGGAAAAAACGGTATCGGCGTCTTCTAGTCACTGACTTTTATACGGAATACGCCGGCCGCTCGTCACGCGGGGAATAACAGGCAATAACCTCGGGGGAGTGTCGTATATACGGTGTGTGGTGCCATCCTGATCGTCGCAGATGAATATTCATATATTGCGCGACTGAATTTCCGAGATTTGCATCTGTATCACTTGGTTTTCCAGTAGTAACGGCGGAAACGGCCAGACAATACATATAGTATATACATATAGTATATACATATAGTATATCTCCAAACAGTCAAGCCGTCATCGAGTCGCCACAAGCAACCAAAATTCAATGGACCGCGATGCCCCGAAAAATAGTCGAATCCCTTTCGAGTTAATATACACATATATAGGCCTGTACACAGGCTAAATCACTCGCGAATCGCGACGCAGCAAATATTTGCCGTGCGCGCAAGCGCGACATTTATGTACCACGTGTACTACAAGCAGCATTCTGCGAACACGGCTATTTGTGCTTATTATACTCGCTCTCGCGTCAGTTTAGCGCCACGAGGATACACACTGGCGGCCGGCCAATTAAAATCCACTGGTGCGCGTATAGCCTCGATGATTCCACGGATTTTCGCGCTGCATATGAAATTCGATGACGGCCGCTCTCAGTGATGCATTTCCCCCGTCGATGATCAAGCCTGATGGTATAAGGCTCATTGTTTTCATCAACGTTCGTTCGGTCAACGTTTGCTTTTTAAGCTCATTCTCGAATGGTGCAGCGCTCGATTCGATAATAATAAGCTCGAAACAAAAACGCTAGGGGAGTATCAATCATCCAGCGAGAAAAAAAAAAGAATGCGGCACTTTCTCATCGAAGACACTCTCTGCAAGCGCTCGGTCGCGCGTCTCTCCATCCGAGGCCAATGAAAAAACTTCGAACAAAGCGTGTCGGCGGGGATCTCGGGGAAAAAAGAAGGGTGAAACTTCGTAGCAGCAGCTTTGAATTTTGCGCCCGAGTAGAAGAAGCTTCACCGAGCGAAAAAGAGAGAGAGTGGATCGGAGGCGCGCGACGTTTATTACGACTACGGCCGGACTTTCTTGTTTATTCAGCGAGTATTGCGAGCTTTCTCCGTCCTTTGCGAGACCGGAGTGTAAACTGGCGAGGCTTCTCTCTGAGGCGTTGGATCGGTTCCTTATTCGTTTATTAGAAGAAAAATTTTGAAACCTCGGCGCTGTATAATGCGATGTATGTAAAAGACAAGCGCAAGCTCACCCTATAATAACTGCCTGAAATTCCGCATCCTCGCACGTACGACCCTCAACTCTGAACGGAAAAATCAAAGAAGAGCCAACTTCTCGTCCATCTCAGCCCTGAAAAATTCAAACGCCTCTCGCGCACGTCGTCTACACCCCGATATTCCAGGGGCACAACAGCAGCAGCCACTAGTGGTCTCGGTGTACAAAGTGAAAGATTCCACGGGCAACTTGACGCCCAGCCAGTCCTCTACGTGCTCCGCATACTCGAGTTTATAGGAGGCAAGCTTGGCGTGCCACTTTTTTTTCGAGAGCGAGAGAGAGTAGGGTCGACCCCGTGTGTTTGGGGATTGTAATGGACTCTTAAGAGTGTTATTGACAATTTTTAAGGGATGCTTCTGTTTGCAAGGTGAAAAAGGTTCGGGCGGGATTTGCAGTTATAGGAGAAACAATAATTGGGAGGTACGCAGTATTTTTAAGAGGCGAGCTGATTTGATGGATCAATCTATTCTTGCATCGGAGACAGACGAAAATAGCCGTTCATCAGATTGACTCTTCGACGGCTCGAAGGTCGATCGAGGCATTTATAGTATCTATTTTAACGTCCTCTTAATCGCTCGCTAGTACTCTTAATCGACCACTCAGCTCTAAAAATTCACCCACACAGTTGCACCTTTTCTCCTCATCGAACATCGCGCTCGCCTTTTGTTTCTCCAGCTTTCGGCAAAGTGCGCACGCGGGCGTTTACAATTGGCACATGAAATTTAAAGAAGTCGGCCTCGCCTCCTCCCACCGAATCCGCGTGTATAAAACGCCAGCAGCCCTTATTCCCTCTCCCAACTCCTCTTTCCTTTTCCAGCTCGCTGGAAATTTACATTTCCTCTGCTCCGCTCCCGCCGCGACTATAGTCTCCTAACGAAACTGTCTATTTATCCCGCTTTCTTTTAAGAAGAAGGAAAAATCATCGTCGCCCTCCTATAGCGAGAGCTTTATTTCCCCGAGCCCGCAGCTCTCCGGGAGATTACACTTGGCTGGCCGATAATCGAAAATATGCCGTGGAATAACTCGCGGAATTATTTGTTGAGGCGGTGACGACGCGCCAGCAGAGATAAGCCATAGACGACTGCTGAATAATGAAGCGAGGGTGGCGAAGCTTCGTTAAGGAATCCGCGCGAGAGATTGCCTCCGAGTCGTCGTCGTCCTCTCGTCTTCTTTCCTTTTTTAATAATTAAATATTTAGTCTTCGATGCCGGGGATTGCTGCCGCCCAGCGGATTTATCGAGTATGAATAACGACGATGCTTGATTAGACTTCGAGATGGCTTTTTCGTTATCTTTTGTTTCTCGAGTCGGCTCTCGCTGATTAAAAGCTCGCTCGGCGAAAGTTGCGGAATAAAAAAAAAACAAAAATAGCGCTAGGTATAAAGAATTCACTTGGAGCCTTAAGTCGACCATTAAACGCAAAGTCTCCGCTGGAATAAAGTCGGTACAGATTTAGGTCGAGAATCAGAAATTCATTGACCCGAGCCGCGAAACGAGCGAAAGGGATCAGCGTTCGCGGCGGCGAAGGGTAATCCCCGTAGGTCGGATGCGCACCGAAATCAGCGGGTAATTGACGCAATTTTTCCCCAGACGCGGTTTTAGGAGAGGCAGTTTAGCCTCGGCCGCGTAACGACGCACCTACAGCCCTCTCTGTATCTTTTTTCGAGCGAGAGAGCTTCTTGCTTTAAGCTCCCGAGCTTTCGCTGTATTTGTCCCTCTCGAGAGTTAGCTCGTCTATTCTTTTCTCGAGTGCCGCTGATCTGGCTTTTATTTTGTTTCGGATTACGCCAAAGCGTCTCGAGACGATCATTGTCTGAACTTTGGTAATCTGCATCGATAGCTTTATTGATTGCTATAAATAACAAATACGCGAAAACAAAAAGTAGCCGCAGCTTCGTTGAAGAATTTAAATACTGTCGTATCATCGCCCTCTACCTTATAGATGCCCGTCTTATCCCTCAGATCCCTCTCCTCTTCGCTTCTACAGCATCACACTCGGTTGGATCCTTGCCCCTTCTTTATGTATATACGGCATTTACCGGCAGCGGCAGCAGTAGCTCTCTTTTAATAAAAAAGAAGAAGAGCTCCTCGAGCGCACGGAAGAGAAGACAGGACTAAATAGAAACATTTTTCCGTCGACTTGATGCCGAGTACAGCCTCTCTTCTCTCTCTTTTCTTTGGCAGCTGTTATTTGCGCGCGAATAATCCGCTCTTATTCTTTATGTACTCCAACCTGACTCCTAACTCTCAATATAAATTCTCGCTTGCTCCTCTATCGTATTTTTTTTTCCATGTATTTTAATAGATTTTTAACAGACTGTATACGAGTTAGTCATCGCCGCAGACGAATGTTAAAACAGACAGTATTGACAAAGCCATGTCATTATCCTCATACACGTTACAGCCGGAAACGATAATCCAAAGTACAATACGTGCAGGACGAGAATAGCCTCAAGTGCACACATAGACAGAAACTTGTATTAACGCGACAACAAGCACACGTACAAAGACTGGGACGTGTGCGCGATATTCATTATTATATAGTCAAGCGCTGATCGATAACTGACTTATATATGAGCATAGAGCACAGTCTTTGTCTCACGTACGCGTCGAACGTTCGATAATACGTACATAATGCGGTCTGATGCGATGCTATTACGATATTTTATACTGGGCTAATAAATTATGAATAGCCTTCAATCCTTTTAAATCAATTACACGATTTCCGAAGCTTCTTGTTCTGATTGCATTATGCATATGAAAATCGTGTGTTTATAATAGGGTGATGTAGCCACGTAGACGTTTTAATAATTTTTAATTTCCCGAGTGTGGATTTTAAATGGAATAAAAAAAAAAAAAAGTACGTTCTTCACTTTGAATATGAACGATAATTATTCAGTGAAAAAGCTGTGTAACATCGAACCAACTTTTTAGTATCAATATTCAAAATCGAGTTTGTACGCAAAATTTTCAGCTCAAAAGCATCAACAGCGTGTCATCCGCTCGACTAACCAGGAAACAAATTAATACCAATCTAAGTACAATTAGAGTTAACACTGCGCAGTAAAAAAAAAGCACACACCATAAAAAATAGCATCAGCCCGAGAAAATTCGCAGACCCGTTAGCTCCTTCGTGCAGCGGCAGCAGAGAGCCTCTTGCAAGCTTCCCATAAAACACCATTAACCACAAAAGACAGCTCCCCCCGCATAGCACATAGCTAGTATACCCCCTTGAAGAAAGGCGAAAAAAAAGAGAGCGAGACGCCTTCAAAAACGCGCGAGAGCTCGGTAATTATTCGGCGTAGGCTTGAAAAATTGCCGCATAATCCCGAAATCGATATGTATATACCGCTGCAGGAGATGCCGCGCGATCTTACGCGGGGGGAACGATGCGGAACGAAGGAGATAAAGAGAGAAAGTTGGGTGCGAGAGCGTAATGTATCGATATCGTAATAAGGGAATGATTGGACGCGTTTTAGCGAGTAGACTATAGAGCTGCGTAGGGGCGATGCGGTTGGGCCATTATTCATACAGGAGGTGAGATGCTTGAGCCTCTGTCGAGTGTCTGCGGGGTGTAACGTCTTTTCTTTGCATTTTCTCTTTCGGACGAGGATTCGATATATTAGCGGTTCATCGTTAAGTCTTGTATAACAATAATGATTATATTTCTGATTATGAATGTTGATAATTCTACAAACGAAACTGCTCACGCAGAAAAACTACACACTCGACTCAAACGAACGTCGCGACGGCTACACACGCGATACATTATTCATCTTACACTTTATTCCTCCTGCACTCGCGCAGTCTCTCTCGCGCGCGGTATCTTACTCACTCAGCTCCTTCTCTCTCTCTCTCTCTCTCTCTCTCTCTCTCTCTCTCTCTTTCCAGCCATAAAAGCGCGAGTAATCGCGAGGGTGGCGGAATGAATTTCGCGGGTTTTGCGCTCGCGCGAGGGTCTATATTAGCTCGACTTAAGGCGACGCGACGCAATGATTCTCGCGCGGCGCTTGCGCATCTTTATTCTCCCGGATCGAGTATCATAATGTTTACAAATGCTCGTTCAATACCCACTCTCTGTCTCACTCGTTCAAATATGTACTCTTTGACGTCTGCGTTCGCTTATTTTTTTTGTTTTTTTTTTTTAATATGTTCAGACGAACGTACCCACAATAGCTAAAACCTAGTATACAAGTTTAATTAACCGACTTCGGAAAAATCTTGCACGTACACCCGGCTGCTCTCAACTACTATCACGTGTACTTTACTGCCGTCTGTTCTGACGACGAAAGTTTGCTGCATACATTTTCCACTGGTATATACGCCGGCTATATTCGACACACAGAGAGAAAGGGAGAGGACCTTATAAGCAGTCAGGCGAGAATAAGTGCGCGAGCTCTGAGCCATCGCTGATTGTCAGAGAGAGAGAGAGAGAGAGAGAGAGAGAGAGAAGCCTCGAGTCTCGACTCCCGGCGTTTATACTCCCCGAGAATATAAGAGAAGGTGGAGCAGCTCGGCTGAATGAGCAGAGGGGAGGGCAAGACTCTTTCGTCTCTCTAAAATCGGCATCAAACGCGCGACCCTCGCCGCAAATTTTTATTCATTGACACTGTACAGGAGGCGAAAGACCCTCGAAAGGCGTTGATGCCTTTTCTGCCGGAGACACTTTTCTCAGGAGGCTGCAGAAGGCGCTTGTGTATTGCTCTTGACTAATTGAGCTTCTGAGCTGGTGTTTTCGTTAGTTTGGGGGACACGTTTTAAAAAATTTTCCAATATAATGCAGCCGCTCTATTAACCAACCAGTTCATATCATAAAATATTTTAATTAACTTAGAAGAGCTCGTCTTTGATATAACTACTCTTCATTTATTAAATTTTCTTTCATTTATGTAGCTGATCATTTTTCATATCGCCGCTCGGTAAAGCAGTTTAGTTTATACTTGATTTATACAATAATTAAAAGCGTCAACTTTATTCCATCCGTAACTCGATATCTCTCATCGAGAAAAAAAAACTACATCTACTGTAACTGAACGCAAGCACTACACGTCGACTTTTATCAGTGTGCTGGCTATCGAAGAGAAATTACCCCAAGTTATCCGATGGCGTAGCAAGCGCTTTCCGACTCTGCCTAAGCCACCTGCTGCACAACTTGGAGCCATAAATATAAACAAATCCCACCCATTA
Organism: Pteromalus puparum; assembly: GCA_012977825.3. Taxonomy (NCBI): domain Eukaryota; kingdom Metazoa; phylum Arthropoda; class Insecta; order Hymenoptera; family Pteromalidae; genus Pteromalus; species Pteromalus puparum. Next base: position 7,339 of record VCDM03000570.1, read on the forward strand.
AGCGGAGGCGGCATTATCGAAGTATCTGCCGCGCGCATTAACTCGAAAAAAGAAGTCGAAAGCTTCTCCCTCTCTTTCTCTCTACTCTGAGTATATCTCCTCTTATTCCTCGAGAAAGAAAAGAGCATCGCATCGACATCGCAACTGCGATAACGCGCCGCATTTCGATTCTGCAGTGTTCCTTTATTTTTTGCCCAACGTCGAATTCGTCGGGGGGAAGGAACAGAGACGTTGGGAAAAAGGAAATGCGGATCGGGGGAAGGAAAAAGGAGCGACTTGATAAATCACGCGGCTGAAGGTCGTGAGGATTTCGTGTGGATTCCTGGCGATGCGAACGTGCGAAAATTCGCGAAATGCTTATATGAGTCTGACTATCGTGCCGGTCAGCGTATTTAGATGTCTGCATGAATGTGTAAATACCCACTTTTATAATATTTTTTGTTAATTCTCTTTTGAGAGAAACATTTAGTACCAAAAATACAACTCACCCTATGGCAACACCCATCACTGACCAACACTTTATCCACTGACCCCAAAGAAAAAGAAAAAGACTGAGCACACCAGCGAGAATCTCTCCTCCCTCGCAGCTGTGGGCTCTCTCGGTCCGTTCTCACACTAAATATACAACGAGTGATTTGCAACTTTGCCGGCGGAACGATTCGAAAGGGACGGCACGGCAGTAGTCTGATTCACGACGGCGCGGTAAATTTTTCTGGAATTTACAGCGGTAACGTGTACCACGTTTATATACACATATATAGTGTCCATTCAGGGTGCAGCAAGAGGAGAGATATCTTCGCTGACAATGCGAGCATGTAAGGGATGTGCGGAGCCCGGGATACGTTCTGCGGGTGCTGGACTCGTTTGTTAGGAGATAATTCATGGAGATTGGATTAGATGGTCGTCTGTTTAGGAAGTCTTTTGTAATCAGGGTGTACAATAGTCGATTGGGAAAGGTATTGGAATTATGGTTTTAACATTTTTAAAAATACTTATTAGATAAATCGTCGTGCGTCAATTTTTCGAAATTATACTTCGCTCGTAATTTCAGCTCAAAAATTTATTTGCGGATATTGACAACCCGTCTTTCCTTTTCCATTACGTAAATTCGCGAATGAAATATCGAAAGGTTCTGAACAAAGACACACACCCTTCAATTAACCCGATATAATAACTGTCAATCGTCGATTTCCTTAAAAAAAAAGCGCAAAAAGTAACAAACTCTTAAAAGCACTCAAATCCCGGCAACGCTCGATCATTTCTCGCTACGTGTATCCGAAGAGTATTTTTAGAATCTTCCGCAGAATATATAAGAAGAAGCAGCAGCAGCAGCAGCAGCCAGCAGCATCCAAAGCGGTCAAGCCATTGACGGCTGCTCGTCCATCATAGTCGCGCGGGGATTTGGGAAAGCGCTCATATCTCCCCGGACGTTTATGGACTTCAATCCGTAATAAATTCGTCGGCCGTAAAAGCGAGAAATTCGAAACGTACAAATTTCGCCGGTCGTCACCCTATAAATAATTGATATTCCATCGTCGGGGAGAAATCAGATTAGGATACGTGCGCCGGTTGAATCAATAAAAGAATTGTTAAATATTTATCGGGATAGGTCCAAACAAGCGATTAAATTTTGAATCTCGCGCGTTATTTTATTACGACAGCTTTTATGGGCTTTTCATGAAAATAAAAAGCTTTTATGGTGTGTTTTATGGAGTCGAGAGCTGTTGTATGTTAAAAATGCAAAGAATACCGGCCGAAAGAGATCGTTATCGTTCAAATTTTTCAATTTATTCTTAAAAAAAAAAAACTTACCCATTCAAATAGCCTCCACTTCACGACGCCAGTTATTGTCATAGTTAGCTCGAACGTAGGGCCATCCTCGGAGATTATGAAACCTCGCGCCGGACCATAGCCCCGCACATTCGTGTCCTTCTGGTCAGTAGCGACAGTTCGATAGCAGCGCTGCCGTCGCAGATATACAATAATGAGCTAATGTAGGTAATAGGATTAACGCAAGGACGGGCTCACGAATCTGCTTGTAATTGGCCGCTGAAAAGGTGAGCTTTCCGGCGACTAGGCTAACTTCGTTGCCGCTTATACGCGTCGCGCTTTACCGTTAAGCTTAAGAGGTTTATAAGCGAGGACCCGAGCTTTGCGCGCAGCTTGAGAGCTTTTTGCAAGAATATCGACGAGATCGACCAGTATGTTCTTTACGCTTTTTTCCTCGAAGGAGGTAGTGAACGACTTTGAACGTTTCTTTATTTGCTGCATAAGTTGAGAAAAAAGTTTATAACCATCAACAATGCGTTGCTCTTCGCCACCCCTTCCTACGCTTCTGTACTCTCAGACACTTCTTATCCGGTTCTCTTTCGGCATCGTCGAGTCAGAGATTTTATTAAGATCCCGGCGACCTTAGGCTATAAATGCGAGGTGCTTTCGACTGTAAATGCCAACTCTCTACTTTCTCTTTCTCGCGAGCTTTCCTTTTCGCCTTGGATCGAGGGGTGTAAGCATTCGATCGCCGATGTCCACACCTCTGTTGTCAGCTGTATAAGCCTTATGGGAGACCGTTGCCGGCAAATAGAGAAAACGAGGGCTATCCCTGCTCGTAACCGCGTCGAATGATCTTGACTGGGGGATGGGAGAGAAGAGAGTGTCCAGCGAAAGGAGGGTATACGTAGAAGTGGATCAACGAAATTATTGTGTATCGCGTTCGGCTTTTCAATGTGCATTTCCATTATTCCGCGTATAAGAATTCGAATACTCCAAAGTAAAAAAAAAATAATAATAATAATAATCATGGCTACGCGATGAAGGAAATCACCTATAATACCAATAACCCGTAAATTCATCCTTGTTTACCTAACCTTGTATATCCAAAAACAAGAAACGATTAATCAGCCAACCCAAACCTAATATAGCCTCCAGAGTAGAAGAATAATATGCTGAACGAGCAGAGAGACGCTCGCAGGATATATACGCGAAAGGTCTTGCCCCATAAACAAAAATAATCGCTCCCCCAGCTGTGCGTCTTGGAATAGCTACCCACGCGCACAGGAGGAAAAAAAAGGGCAACAAGAGAAAAGCGTATTAGCGCGAACATCTTTGGCTA
>VCDM03000574.1:0-10010 GCA_012977825.3 Pteromalus puparum
CGAGCGCTGTGCGTGCTCCCTTTTTCGTTCTCCACTGCCATGCCGCAAACAGCTGCAACTTTTGCAGACCTGAGTCCCGTGTCTCCCCACCCTCTTTTCCCAATTCGCAGGTTACCACATTCGTCAGCCTTTACGCGAATATTCGTCACGTGTTTAGCACTGAATATTATTCGCTGCTTCTTAGATCTCACTTTTTGCTTTGGATGTACTCGTCAGCATTTGCAAAGTCTTGTTACTTGTTTTTTAGTTAACACGGATTCATCCTCCATGTAATTCTAGATTTTTCGCCTTACTTGGAACTTTTCCTTTGAAAGCGGTTTTTCGATCACGTTTCCGGTTTTTTTTTTATGCGGCTTCTATTTTGTTCAATTTTCGTCAGCGAAGTTAAAAATCTTATCGAACTTTTATTCATTCTAGCTTGGAAATTGGAAGTTTTCATTTCTTGTTATTTTCATTCATGTTATTGGATGCTCGATTCACTGGGTTTAATGCGTTTTATTGGCCCTAAGCTTCTAAATTTGCTGAATCTTTGCTTTTGTTCGTTCAATCAATGTTCTCTTTCTAGCAACAAACCGATGCCAAAGTGCCTTTCTCCCGCATCTTTTCCTTTTTCCAGATTTTTGGTGAATTGTTTTGAGAATTATTCATTGTCCACTTGCATAATTTTGGATTTAATCCCGCTACTTAGCAGGTCGATTGAGGCAGAGTCGTCTACTCAGCCCGGACTTCGCGGATTTGAAGAGTTTTGAGTGGCTCGCTATTGGCTTTAGCAGACCAAGGAGGAAAGTCGCTACTAAGCGGGGCTTTTCTGGCATGGGTTTATTTATGCCAATGCAAAAGTTGACAATGTCAAAAACGAACTACTTCTGGGTATGATTTGAAAATTAATGTTGTTCAATATTCAGATGTTAAATTAATTTCCTCCTTGATAAACCGCATTTATTTATTTGTTGTAATTTCTAGATATGATTTTAAATGTAGAGCTAATGAGGAGTAATCATTAAAAAATCCATAGAGCTTCTGTTTGCTTATTTACTGCACTGTATATTTCATTTCACTTAATTATCCATTAATTATTTATTATTATTCACTCAATTATTTGTTTGATATTCATTTCACTGTTTATATCATTGCTTGTTCACAGCTGTATCGTTATTCACGTTTAATTCGTTTTATTGCATATTCTCTGCTGTCTTATTTTAAATTATTTTAAAGTAATCAATCATTCGCTTGTTTCACCTTGAAAATTATGGCGTTCACTCTTATTATTTTATTCAATGCCACTTTCACTTTGATTCAGTTTTAATTATGTACGTATCTCTCTTTATTACCCGCATTCCCCATTCATGAGTGTATTATTTTGTAAAATATATCATTTCCGTTTTTCTTCAATATATTTCGTTATTTTAACTAGTTAATCATTCATGCAAAAATCAGCCAGAGGAACATTTATTCTTCCGCGGCGGGGAGCTGTAACCCGTATGCGGCCGCGTCCCCTGGGTGCGCGCGATAGGGGAGTGCTCGCCAAGGTATCTTGGAGGGTAAAGCCAGAAATAAAATATGCTTCGTGGAACCAAAACAGGCCGCCGTTGTTTGCCGTGCGGTGCGACCCGTTGAGCTGCCCAAGGCGAGATCCTGGATGGGGAGGCGATCGCAGGTTGCCGCGCCGAAGTGACCTGAAACCATCTTTGTGCTTCTGCTGACGGCACGGGGAGGCTGGTTACCTAGCTAGTACCAGTCAAACGGCTTGAGCGAGTGTGTGATGTCGTGTGACGCCTGATTAGAAAACTCCCAGAGAGCCAAATCACTTTTGTCGGAGTGCGGAGGTTCGAGAGAGCGGAGATGCGGCTAGTGCGACAGCGCGCGCTTATTCTGCGTATGATGCTACCCAGGTCTGCACGCGCTTTCAGGTCATGGATTGGGGCCATGTCAGCTGCCCCAATAGACAGGGGGATCCGGGTGGTCGGACACATACCGGGACGAAGAAAACGATGTCAATGAAATACCTATAAACGAACAAGAAAAAGAGGCTACAGCGGAAACCTGGAAGTTGACACCCTAAAGGTGCCAGCATCGCAAGACGGTGGATACCCAATCCACAAGTCAACCAGCAAGCACGTAGTTATAGCCAGCGCGTATGGCGCCGCGCTGAATACGAAAATATGACAGGATAGGGTATATGCGCTAAAAGACACGCCAGCCTCGAGAAAAGATTGCTGGGAAAATAGACGAATGAACGGAGAGACTGTATAAAAACTCTGGCATAAGCAGAAAAAACGGCTGAATGCAACAATCAAAGAGGGACTACCGGTAATAGGAGCTATTTATTGATTGAAGTTTTTCACGATGCTCGACAAGATGGAGGATGCGGTGCAGAAAACCGTTGTTCAGCTCAACACCTTAGAGAAGACCATTCGAAGGCTCGCAAGTCAAAGAAGAGGCGGACGGACATCTCGACCGGTAGCGGCGGTACCCCCGCTAAAAAAGATTAAGAAGGGAGGACAGATCTGCAACTACTACGATGCAAAACGCAAGAGGAAGCTGCAGGATACACACACACAAGGGGCTTGGAGCCTAGCTGCAGGAAGAAAAGCCAAGAAGAAAGGACAGAACAAACAGGAGCAAAGCCAGCCTCAACAACTGAGGAAAAGCGCAGGGAAGAACCTTCGCCGGCAGAGGGAGGAGCAATCCTCATAAGACCGGAATTGGGGTAAGACTTTATGCGATATCCTTGAGAGAGATCAAGGCAAAGGTTAAGCCAGAAGAATTAAATACGAGTGTAAGTATCTTAGCAAAACAAGACGGTGTGCGTTTTGGTTGTCGTGGTAGAGTGAAGACAAAATGGAATCACTCAAAACGGCCATACAAACCGCAATTTAGGGCATGCAGGCCACAGTTAGGGGCAAGCATTACCAGAACTACACTGGAGTTAGGAACCATTGCGGCCTTACGACAAAGGGAGGAAAGTCTGCGGCGGCCATCGCTGTGGCACGGGGTGCGACGACAAGATACCAAAGTGCACCTATTCGAACCAAACTCGAGAGAGCAGAGGGTAGGCAGTGGTCGAAATGGACCAGACCAGAGGCACAAGCACCGCTCAATATAGCCAAGATCCGTATCGGGTGGGTCAAACTTGCGGTGCGGGTTCGATGCGGCATCGCACGCGATGTACCGGTGTCGGGTACGGTCACGGGTCACTTTAAAAGCGCAATGGAGGGTCCGACAAAGCACCAGCCGCTTGGAATCTGTGGTGCGGCGGCACAAGGCAAGCAATGCTCTTGCCGGCTCAAGAATTAAGTGTTTCTTGTGTACGAAGCAAAAGGTCTTGCATTAGGGCGCGCATGCTCCAGGAACCGGGAGGGTCGCTGTCTTCCGCAGAACGCCCTAAACGCGGCTAGGACCCAATAATAAATGCGCGCGAATACTGCAAGTAGATCTGCACGAGGAGGCAGGCATGGCTCAGATCTTCTACGCAGTTTCATCGCCATGAGAAGGTGTGGATTATTCCCTCCTCATAAGTGAGCAGTATATGGACCGAGATGCACCTGGCTTGGCGCGTGTCTCTAATTCGGGTGCAACAAAACTTGCCGCTGTCTGGGTGCCCAGGGCGGGAACGCTGGATGCGGTAACCGGAGACGTTACTGTGAGTGGTGGTCGCGTCACTTACCAGTCCGCTGTATTCTGTCACCGAACCTAACTGCAGCCGACTTCGCGACAAGGTTAGGGCCCTAGAAGATGCGATAAAAGCAATCCCTGGGGACCTAGTAGGTCGGGGCGACTTAACGCGGGGCGGCGAGCAGAGTGGGGCATGCGCCACAGACAATATGAGGAGGTAGGGCGATCACCTTGAGATGGGCAGCAAGTGATAGACTGGTACGTTGCGAACGAGGGAAATATAGCCTACCCTTACCGGCCAGACCACGGTTTCGGGGATCGATACCGATTAACTTTCGCTTGGGCGAAAGTACGTATCCGAAGAACCAGATAAGGGGGCAGGTTACGGCAAGATTTTACTGCTAGCGACCACCCAGTACATTTTTTTAATATGAGGAAGAACGCGTGCGAGAGCCAAGTAGCGGCAAACAGCGGATCCACGATGGACACCACGTCGACGTTTAATTCGGGAGGCGCTTCGCGCGAGGTGATTCGAGCGCAGAGTTACCTCTCTAATGGCTTCCGGGAACTAGGCGGACTGTGGAGGAAGCCGACTCTAGTGACCACCACTAGGCTAAATCACCGAGATGTGCGACGCACGATGCACGAAGTAATTCCACCGGCCACCAGCACGTCGTTTTACTGGTGGCACGAGCGAAATCGCTGAGCCTCGGAAGCAAACCTTCGAGCCAGAAGAGAGCTCAACAGGGCCCTATAACGCCAACGGATCAAGAACTATGCTCGCGGGTACGACGAGGCGAGGAAGAACTCCGGACGCCATCAAAGAAAGTAGCGCGCTGCGTGGTATAAGATCCTAGATGATGTAGAGAATACGATCCGTTCGGAGTATACGCGATCGTCACGCGAAAATATAGGAGAAATGGGCCGCGAATGAACGATGGCGGCAGAGGCGAATCGAGAAGTATAATGACAAGCTCGTTTTCCCACCCATCCCACCCGAACCTGATTAGAAATGACGGTACGAACTGACGGATGAATACTCCTTTTTAGCGAAGGCGAACTCATGGTCGCGGGCAACTTCTTCCCTGAGGAGCCGGTAAGGCTCCGGGGACTGGAGGCTTCCCGATTGGAAATACTAAGGCCGTTGCCAAACAACGCCTGAAGCTGGCTCCTGGAAATTACAATCGAGTGCCTGCGTGCGGGCGTGTTCAGTCCGGCGGTGGAAAAGGCTAGGCTAGTCTTAATTGAAAAGCTAAGGTTCAACGGCGGCGCGGAGGCCATGTACAGGCGTTTGAGCCTGCTCCGACACTATGGGAAAGGACAGGGCGAATCGCTTAATTAAAGCCGCGAATATAAGCGCGATCAGGGAGGCGGAGAGACCTTTCAGACGAAAGCAGATTCGGCTCAGAAAGGGACGCTCAACAACTCGGCGCGATCAGAGAAGTAACGGACACGGTTCAAGACAAGCGGGATGAAGCGTGCCAGTGCGGCCAGGCCATTCGGTCTTGCTCGATGACACTAGACGTGAACAAACGCAGTCAATTCGGCTAGATGCCGTGACAATTTGGATTCTCTGCGATGCGTTTGGGGTGCCTCGCGTACATCATGCGAGTCGTAGGAGGATTATCTTGAGAAGGGAGCGCACGATTTCGAATACGAAACCGTGAGGGACGGAAGAGCAGGCCCCATAACGGCAGGGCTGCGCAGGTTCAATCTTGGAGACCGCGACTGTCGGGATTCTGTACGACGGTTACTCAGAGTAGATAGTACCGGAGGACGTTAAACTTTCGCTCGGGTACGCGGACGACGTTAGCGACGGTTATAAAGCATAGAATGGCTGGAGATCGCGCCAGCGCGAAATGAACGCGGTAATGGCCCGGATGCTAAAATGGATGACCGACACGGACTACAGCTAGACTCTTGAAAAGACGGAGATATTCTCTTGACTAGGAGCGTTTCCGACCATCAGTACCGATGCACGTCGGAGAGTAACAATTAACGGACGAAGCGACAGCCACGTACCTGGGGTAACCCTAAGAACGAAGCTGAACTACGCGGGCGTGGCTCGGGATATAGAGTAGAGTATGCGAAAAGGCGGCGATGAGGGTGGCGCAGCTTAGTCGATTATGGCCAACGTGCGCGGGCCTGAGACCGGCAGTCAGAGCTCTTAATGGCAACAACAAATTCTATTCTTTATACGGCGCGGAGTGTGGGGGCCCGGATGCCAGAGAAAGAAAAAGTATCGTAACAGCAATTAAACGGCGATAACGGCGGTGCAACGAAGAGGGGCGCTTCGGATCGCGTGCTCGTACCGAACGGTATCCGGGGACGCGTCAATGGTTATGACTCACCACCCTATGTAATGTGAGTAATATTCTTAGTAGAGTAAATTTTTCAATCTCACTCTTTGTTCTTTGTCCAATCATTTATTGCTTTCCAGATTCGAGGGCCCAGGGCTTCCCAATTTTCCCAAGGATTGTGCACTTGGCGCACCCATTTTCCTCACAAACTATTGTAAGTCTCTTCCATTATTTAAAACAAAGTATATAATATTTGCTTACTGACATTCTGGGAACATTCCACCGTAAAAATTTTTGATTTTCATTCTTGAAACTAGTGCAAACATGTATTGAATGCTCGCGTCGACGACTCTTTGTCGCTTTTTCTCAACTTGCTCTGTTTGTAAATTGGAAATTATTGCAAACTCTGCATTCAAATTATTTTAGAGGGATAGAATACACAAAATTTTGTGCGCCTTTCAACAACTTTCGCTTTTTACTTAAATTTTCATGTGAGTGCTTGGAGGTTATATGCACTTATACATACTACCCAGCTTGCTTTCATACTCCTAGTCTATCTCGCTCTTTCAACAATACTCATGGTGTTTTACAATGTTAAATCAATTGAATTAATTATTTATCTTACTTGCAAGCAATCGTGCTTCTAACATTATGTCCCAATTTTCCTTTGCATCTTGTAAAATCATGTAACAGTGCCCGAGCACTGGGGGAGTTTCCGCTATTTTTGAACTTTGATTGCATTTTCAAACTGCATTTTGTTTCCGAATCATCTCACTCAATTTTAAATGTGCTGTAGACTAATTTTCTTTCCAAAAGCTAGATTCAATGAAGTGCAAGTAAGTGAAAGTGCTAAATTAGTGTGCCATTAGTGATTTGAACTTGGCTTTTATAAATTATTTCCAAGAGTTTGTACCAAAATGTTAGTTCTATTTGTGCAATCTATTACTTTAATGATTTTACCGTGAAATTATACACCTAACACTTCTCTTTCTAACCTTCAATGACAAATGGGCTCGCGCTTGGATATCAAATGGTTGCTTTTTGAGAATTCTTATAAATATTCATTTCATTTTCCCTTTTTCAAAGGTGTGTTTCATGCTAAACCCTCAAATTTTACTTCGTTTCTTTCAAAATTCCTGATTTTTGTGATTTTCACTGAAAATACTTTGAATCAAAGTGCGCTTGGTGACATGAAACTCAATTTTATTTGTAATTACCTCTTGAAATAACTAAAAAAAAAAATTTGTTTGCAGATGTTTTAGCTGGCATTAGACGCCAATTATCAACTGTCACCAGTCCAGGACTGCAGGTTCTTTACTGTAAGAATCCGGAGTCCAACACTTTGTGCAGTAGCCTCGACAAGGAACTGGTTCGACTCTGGCAACCACTCGCCAGTGCACAGGAGTGCTCGTTCGTCGACCAGGTTTTTGTGAAGAAAGGAAGATGAAATTTGATTAAACAATGTTTATTCTAATTCCTACTGGGCCCACCCCTAAGTGTATTTCAAGTGACTGTGTATGTGTGTTTTCAAAATGCGGTTATGACCAAAATGAAGTGAGTTTAATTCTACAATGTGTGTTCAAATAAAAAAAAATGATCATGAATGAAAGTGAGAAATTTTTGGCATGATTCTTCAAAATGCTTGTGTGTATTCATGTATCCATGCGAATAAGTGCAAACTTGCTCAAGCGTGTGCTTCTATTTCAACTCAAAATTTAAACTTAAGTGCTACACGCGGTTTTAATTGAGTGTGTAAGAATGTTTGAAAATCATTATTTAATTTTAACCAAAATGTGGCAATATGGCATCAATCACAGGTGTGATTTTAAAAAGAAACAGGAATGATTGTGCAGTGTTCTATCTATTGAGTTTATAGAAAAGTAGTTGCGCGTGAGACTGAGCCAGTGTTTCGATAAAAATGTTTTTCTTTTTGATATGAAATTTAAAATTTTTGGAACATGAAAACTTGTATTGTGTCGCAAATCAATGCGCGTGCTACGAACGTGCTGTTATGATAAAATGAGTGGTGCGTGGTATTTATGCAATAACTAAAAATTAAAAAAAAAATTTCTTTGCCTCTTGAACTTGTTTTAAAAGCGATTGAAATTGAACTTTCACGTGTGTTTCTTTGTGTTACGGTGAGAGATACGTACGCGAAAATTCTAAGTGCTTTGGGATTTTTTTTTTGTCAAATATGAATGCGTCGATCGACCTTACCAGTTTGTTGTCGGTCGTCAAAACGTATTATATCAATATATTATATTTTACAGTTTTCATTGAAACACCATAAAAATAACCGTGTGCGAAAATTTTGTTATGTCCTAAACTTATGATAGTTGTCACTGGACAGTAACTCTACGGGTTGTAAATCTTTATAAGTACGGGCGGAGACTAAAGCTCAATTACACCAAAGCTTTAGCGCCGTCGGTAGCCTGCTACTTTTTCGCGATTTCCTTTCTGGCAAACAGCCCACCAGTTAGACGCCGAGAAACTATTCTGATCTTAAACGGCGAGAGCATTGGCAATTGGCTGAGGCGAGGAGATAGATAAGTATGGAAAAGGAGCGACTCGTTAATATAAAGCATTAAGTGCAATGCAGAATAATAAAGTGCGGAATTATTGTGAAGGATATTGCGAGACAGAGAAAGAGAGGCCCTATTCTGTATTTTACGATTTGTAATTAAACGAACTTACTTTTGCATGAATGCAACTGTCGTTAACTAGTATGAGGATAAAGCTCCCTTCCTTCCTTCCTTCAAGTTCGGGAGTCGTATTATATGAATATTGTGTATGATATTTAAGAACGCAGTTTTAATTCCCTCTTTTGCTACGAATCCTCGCGTATTCGCTTGTAGTAGGTTGGTGTGGATGAGAGTGATTGACTTTTTTCTTGACAATACACACTGAACACTCGATTTTCTTAAAGCTGTGCAATTTATTCAATTAAAAAACTAGAACTTTTTCACGCACCTATACTCCTAATTCACGATGACAATTAGACTTTATACTCTTCTCTTCTTGCTCTCTTCTATATATATATACTAAAAAGAAAGAATCGGACGATGCACTGAAATTTCAGAGGCAGCAGAGGCGACTATTCGAGGCAACTGTTCGAACTAGACTGAGCTCATGCTCCTTGCCAGAGCGATATGGCCTCGGAGTACTAATTCTTTAATATTATTTCGTTTTCTTGTTTGTGCCCTTTCCAAATTTTTGTCGTCTTCTATGTAATGAGCGCCGGAAAAGAAAAAAACGGAGTGCGCGACTGCCAGTTACCTGACTCTTGATCCCGACCATACTTGTCCCGACTCGATTATTGCAGACCCGACTCTCTGTCCGCTATAGAGGAACTATATAGTAGACACAACATTTTACAAACTCTAAAGTTTACCAACGTTAATATCATCGACTCCTAGTCTTACTAAAATCTGCGGACCCGACTCTGTCGGGTCAGAGTTTCGCGCACTTACGTATAATGAATCTAGCTCGGGCAGAGTCTTTCGCGTTTCGCGAACTTGTGAGCAGAGACTCTCTTTACGCCCGGCGGACGAGGGCTATATACTCGAAATCGCCCTTCACGATACCCTTACGCCACATAGGTAGTAGTGACATTTCGTGAATAGTACATCAATCAGAGAGCTTAACGCTGCATATTTCCTTCTATGTGTCTCTCTAGACTTGTTGTTGCTAGGGCATTTTTCTAAAAAGTCATTCCTTTGTGCTTGTAGCGACGATGGGTTTTTTTTCCTTGCTCCCCTGAGAAGTGTATTGTCCTCTTTTGTGGATAGCAGTCGCCGCGTTGACTTCGTATATCTATACACGAAGTGCAATGTGGTCTAGGATTCCTATTTCTGCTCGATTATATGCCGTCTTCTCTGCTAGTCGACGAAATTTCACGTCTACTCTCTCTTCTTCTGCACTCACGACCTCGGTGTTGTCTTTCGATTGGGTGTGGCAATTGCACGTGCGGTTGCTGTTCGAGGCTCCTTTATAAGACGAGCCTCCTGCTGTGCCTGGTATCTCCTACATCTTTCATTATTGTGTACTCCTCTCTACTTCTTCCATATATATAATATATATAAATTCGATATGTCT
>VCDM03003195.1:10531-25221 GCA_012977825.3 Pteromalus puparum
ACACACACACACATACACACACACACACACACACACACACAGCCATCCGCACGGACATTTTCTAAAAACGTATGATTCGTACTCCAAACACCTCCAAATGCGTTTCCACGAAGTATTAGCAAAACTGAAAATTTTACTATTACAAAGCTTCCTCTTAAGGAGGAAGCAATATCGCATGTTAACAAACACAATTGAAAGAAAAACTCCTTATGAAATATTCTTTAAAAAAAGGCCAAATGTAGAACACTTAAAATTATACGGGAGTAGAGTATTTGTAAGAAAACCAGAACAAAAAAGACTATCGAAATGGGATAAGAAAGCGGATATGGGAATTCTGTTAGAATATAGCGAAGTCGGCTATAGAGTACTAATAAATAATAAAATAACAATTTCGAGACATGTTGAGGTTGTTGAATCAAATGAAAAATGAATTGGTTTCGATAATGACGAAACTTTTTCTTCCCGTACTCTGACTCTCGAGTCGAGTAAGAGAAGTGAACTTAATTCCGAAAATGAAAGTGATCTTGACGATAATGTTTTTGAAAGTGCAGATGAAAGCGATAAAGCACAAAATATTACAAAGAAAAATGAGAATGTAAATTTGAAGTCAAGCAGTCCACATAGATCTACGCGTTTAAGAAAGAGTCCGATAAGGTATCCAAATACTGCTACGCCTTCATTTATAAACCAATCTTCGGAAAAGTTTATAAATAACAGTAATAAAAATATTTCAGTACATTACTGTAGAATAGATGCACCTTGTACTTTTGAGGAGGCGTTGAATAGTAATGATAGTGAAAATTGGCAAAAAGCCATGAATCAAGAAATAGAGTGTATAAATAAAAATAAAACTTGTAAATTAGTAGATAAAGTAGAAGATAAAAAAGTATTGGACGTTAAATGGGTCTATATGAGAAAATCAGACGATAGATATAAAGCTAGCTTAGTTGTGCGAGGATTTCAACAAACTGATGTAATTGATGACATATACGCTCCAGTTGCAAAGAATAAAACATTAAAAATTTTGTTTGCTTATTGTTGTCAAAACGGTTTAAAGATTGAGCAAATGGATGTAGAAACCGCATTTTTAAATGGCAAAATAAACTCGGAGGTATATGTTTATCAACCAAAAGGTTACGAAGATGGAACAAACAAAGTATACAAATTGTCAAAAGCGTTGTATGGATTGAGAAAAAGTCCTAGAGACTGGTATGAGTGCTTTGATGAGTGCATTATGTTGCGTCGCAACACGGCTAACCAACTGGTGGCAGCACGTGTCAGGCGCTCTCTCTTTCTCTCTTGCGCGCTTCCCGCGCGAGTTCGTTCCAGTCAGTCAGTCGACATCTTTCCCGCGAGCGGACCTCTCGTCTGGTGTCGAAAGTCTGTTAGTCACTTTTCGAATTTATTTGATAATACGATCGTCTAAAGTCACTTCTTAATTAAACTAGCGTTTTCAATTCATACCGACCCACGCGCGGTATTACATCATAGTATAATTCGTATCAAAAAGCAAACGTGACCCCACAAGTCACGTGTCGTTTTATCGACCGACCCACGTTCGTCTTTTTTTCTTTGTCAGACTGTGACAGCAATCGATCTATTCAATTTAGATAAAATTGTATGAAATCTTGTGTGCAAGTGTGCGTGCGAATCATTTTGTACCGCGTGTGCGTGCGCGTTCAACGGCGTTTTCTTTGTCGATGTCACTCGCCATTTTGTATTCATCAAATTTCAGTTTTGTGTTTCTGTTAATAAAGTGGGTTTTTTATGTCTTCGGACTTTTTCCCATAAATAGTGTTCTAATTATTTAATTACCTTTTAGAATCTTAAGATCAGTGAAACGTTCAAATCAGTAATATTTCAAGTCAATCAAACATAAATTTAACTCGGGTTTATCTGCTCTCAAGGCAAATAAACCTTCGCGGAATTTTTTGTTTCTTTTTTTTGTAAGTTATAATTATTCCGCAATTAATCATGGTGCCTCCTGTGAGGTCTTTTCTCACTATCATTCGCGAGTGACATCACAAACAATTGCCGACCCGTTGTGCACGTGGTACCCGGTGTATCAGCGGCGATTCTTCGAAAAGCTTTCGCGCCACAAGGGGACGAGCATTTCTCCGAACGTGACGTCATCCCGCTTCACCACTATCTCCATGGTCTAGCCGCCGTCACTCCGCAACCAGACCACCTCTCAATCCAGCTGGTCATCTCGTCGTGAAGGACGTCTAGGATTGTTGCTAAGATAAGTTTTGTTTCATTCTATTGGTTTATTAATTATACACGTCATGCGTGCGTTTCGGGTGTTTCGTTTTGCGAGTATTCTTTAAATAGTTGTTTAAGAGATACTCAATTATAATATTGCGCCTTTGTTTGAGATCGTTTTCCACACGGTTTCAGAAAAAGAGGTAGGACATTGCGTTGCTTTATTATTCGAACATAACGACTCGCAAGTAGTTTATTTCAAGGTAAATTCAATTAAATTCTAGAAAGTTCAAAATTATTGCATATATTATTTTTCACTGCTTTATAGTTTTTTCATTTGATAATTAATTAAGTACTTAAATTCATCCGTTTCTTATTTGTTAATAGAGTAACTTTGTTTCAAGTTAAATAAATTAAATTACTTTTAATAAGTTAAAATCATTTTGTGCACTCTCAGCCGAGGCGCTTAATCGAGCGCTGAGAGCCAAGTAATTTTTGTATAAATTAACTTTTTATATTATTTAACTAATTTTTATCTATTCTCTTGTATTAATTTTCCTTAACAATGCCTCTCAGTGAGAATCAAGCTAAACGTGTTGAATACATTCAACAAAAATATAGGTCGCTCGAATCTCAAGTTGCAAGAGTCGAAAGTTATATCTCTAGTGCCAATCCAGATGCAACCAACGCTAAGTTGAGGTTTGACATTTTGTCTGCATTACACAAAGATTATATAAAGTACAATGATGAACTTTCTCGGTTAGATTCACATAACTCGTTGATCGAGTCTTTTCCGCTTCTCTCTGATCGCTTTTTTGAAGTCGGTGCCTCTATCGGGAAACTTCAACGTAATGTCGATTCTCCAAACCCGATTGCGAATTCTACTCTGAACTCGAGTACAATCGTTCTTGCGGAACATCAGGCTCTCCCCAAAATTCCTCAGGTATCATTGCCTAATTTTGACGGAAATCGTGAAGAGTGGTCCAATTTCAAGAGCAAGTTCACTACGCTCGTTCATGATCGTACAGACATATCTGATGCTATAAAGGCCGGTCAATTGTTTTCTTTGCTCACTGGAGCAGCGTTGGCGAAGGTGTCCCATTATGATCCGTGCGAAGAAGATTATGAGAAGGCTTGGACTGACCTTCTCAATTTTTACGATCAAAAACGTATCGTTGCCAATCAGCACTTAGATGCTCTGTTAGATTTTCCTCGTCTGCAGAAGGCTTGCGCCGAAGATTTAGCGTCTCTGATAGACAACATTCGCCAACGTCTTCATATTCTTGAGCGTTTGGGAAGGAGACCTAGTGAGGATTTAGTTATTAGAATCATAGAGAGGTGTCTACCTCCGGCAGTTTCTAGTAGATGGCAAGATAGGCTAGAACCTAACTCTTTCCCGAACTTAGAAGATCTTCTCAAGTTTATTCAGAACACAGTTTTCAAACTTCAATCTCTGCAGGATATTCCTTCGAATACTTCCAGTAATAGAAAACGCCCTGGAGAAGCTGTTTCACAATCGCACGCTAAAAATTCTAAACAGAATGCGCGTTCGTTGGTCACTTCTGGAACATCTTCGAGTACTCAAGCTTCTCAAATCATTTGTCCGAAATGCAAGGGAGAGCACAATTTATTCAGATGTGCTGATTTTGAGAAGCTGTCAGTTTCAGACCGATGGAAATTTGTGAACAGCAATAAGGTGTGTCAAAATTGTCTAGGAAAACATCCTTTTCCATGCAAGAGCGAAAATCGTTGCAAGAAGTGTTCGAAAGCTCATCACACTAAACTTCAAAATGATAAGGGTTCTGGATCGCAATCGTCAAAGGCGCCAGAGGTGTCAAAAAAGTCTGAGGCTTCTAACCAGGAGGTCTCTTCAGCATGACGCTATGGATATACCTATACTTCGGTCGCTTTTTCCATGGATTCTCAATTAATGACAACTGCCATAGTCAAAGTTCAAGATTGTCGAGGAAATAGTATCGCGGCACGTGCTCTTCTTGATACATGTTCAAACGTAAATCTAGTTTCCGAAAAATTTGCTAAAAAATTAAACTTAACAGAACAACCTTGCTTTGTCAACATTGGAGCAGTCGATCAACTGTGCACTGTTTCAAAGAGTCAAATCTTAATTACTTTGCAATCAAACTGTAACAAATTTAAAGTTAACTTACATTTTTTAATAGTTCCAAACAATGCAGATGCCGTGCCTAACGAGGCTTTTCCTCGCAATCGCTTTGACATTCCGAAGCACATTCATCTCGCCGATCCCCAATTTCATCTACCTAAACCTATCGATTTACTGCTTGCTTCTAAAACTACGTTGTATACCTTTGCCGTGGGACATATAAAATTGCGTAATGAGGAAATTCAATCAGAAATCATTCTACAAAAAACTCTGTTAGGTTGGGTAGTAGTTGGAGGTGTAGACTGTCTAAATTCTTCAAAACAAGTTTCGTGTAATGTTGTTAAATTGACAAACTTCTCGAACGTTTTTGGCAAATCGAAGAATTCCCAAATGAGCCCATCAGATCTCAGAAAGAAATAGCTTGAGAAGAGCATTATGTCGCTCACACCACTCGTGATCCGACTTCCGGTCGTTATATCGTTCGTTTACCATTCAAAGGCAACAAATTCGAGTTAGGTAGTTCTCGAGCACAGGCTCTTCGTCGCTATTATTCTCTTGAACAAAAGTTCGAGAATGATCCTAAGTTAAAGGCCGCTTATTACAAAGTCATGGAAGAATACATCACTTTAGATCACATGACTCGCAATGACGACACCGAAGAGGGTTGCTATCTACCTCATCATGTTGTGATCAAGGAATCTAGCGAAACAACGCAACATAGAGTAGTTTTTGATGCTTCTTCCAAAACTTTGACAGGTCTTTCGCTTAATGATACTCTCATGGTGGGTCCCACTATTCAAAATACCATTTTCGAACAAATTTTGCGTTTTTGTTGTCATCAATTCGTTGTTACTGCAGATATTGAGAAAATGTATCGACAAATTCTTGTCCATCCAGAAGATCGGAAATTTCAAAAGGTACTTTGCCCACATAGCATGAAAGCTTTTTGAAAGCTTTCAGGAAGCTTCCTTGAAAGTGTAGGAACCTTACAAGAATATTCCATGGAATCTTCCTGGATGCTGAGAATGTCCGCTTCAAATCACTGTCAGGAAGGTTGCTAACAACATTACTGTAATATTACTCAAAAACTTTTTGGAAGGTTTTCTGAAAGATTTTAGAAATATTAATGAAATCTTTTGGAAGATTCCAATAATCTTCCAATATCTTTCAGTATTGTTAGAAAAATTTAGGTAACCTTCTATGAAGGTTTAAGAAAAAATGTGTAGTATCAGATGCATCAAAATTAATTTTTCTATTTATTTAATTCATTTTAAACTTATTATTAATACTTATTATTATTCAGTTTTATTAATTTATTATTCATATTGTATTATTCTGTAACAAAGAAATGAAATTAAATTTTTCACCGGCGGTGGGAATCGAACCTGGATCACCAGCGTGGTAGTCAAACATGCTATCCGTTTACCTAAACAGAACTGTTATGTTTAAAAGTTCAGATCTGATATATTAGCTACCTCAACGCGTAAACTAAAACTAATAATAAATAAACATTAATCAAAAAATAATAATAATGTATGATGATATATAAAGTAACCAAAATTCTAATTACTGCTTGAATTAACTTTCATGAAGATAAATAATCTGAATTACATATGAAATGCGAACGGGAATCTTTGTGAAAAGGTTCAAGAAATATTGCACGAAATCTTTCCTGAAAGGTTACTAGAAGCTTTTGGAAGATTCACTGTCCCGTCTCAGATGAAAATTTTTAAATTTTATATGAAGCTTACAGAAAGATTGCCGTGACTTTTCCTGGAACCTTCCATGTAATATTATAGATAGCTATTAGAAATACTAACGGAAATCTTTCTGGAGAGGTTTAAGAAATATTGTACGGAATCTTTCCTGAATGGTTACTGGAAGCTTTTGGTAGTTAACTGTCACGTTCAGAGTCGAACATTTTTTAATCTTATATGAAGCTTACAGAGAGGTTGCGGTGATTCTTCCTGAAACCTTCTTTGTAATATTATGGATAGCTATTAGAAATGGTAACGGAATCTTTCTGGAGAGGTTTAACAAATGTTGTACGGAATCTTTCCTGAATGGTTACTGGAAGCTTTGGTAGATTAACTGTCACGTTCAGAGTCGAACATTTTTTCATCTTATATGAAGCTTACAAAGAGGTTGCGGTGATTCTTCCTGAAACCTTCGATGTTGTATTATGGTTAGCTATTAGAATGCTAACGAAAATCTTTCAGAAAGGTTCACGAAATATTGCACGAATCTTTCAAAGAAAGCTTTTTAAAGCTTCTTTTAAGATTCTATGTCATGTTTCAAAAATGATAAATGGAATCTATCGTTGTTATCTTCTGTTAATCTTGCAGGAAGATTTGAAGTAAGACTTCTAAGTAAGATTCCAGAAAGATTTTTTTAATTTTAAATTTTAACTCGCTCACGATGAAGCCGAAAGATTTCTTGGGCTAGCCAAATGCTCCTTCGTGACTTCTACGTCGACGATTTTATATCCGGAGCGATTCTCTCGAGGAGGTTCTGGCCATACGTGACGAAATATATTGCGTTGCTGCGTCGAAGGCGTTTTCCGGATTCGAAAATGGGCATCGAACCATCGATCTTTTGCAGACCAAATGACGTCAAAGGCTTTCGAATTGGATTGCATGGTCAAAGAAACTCCAATTCAGAAAACGCTCGGAATCATTTGGGATTCCGAGAATGATAAATTAAAATATATAGTTACAAAGATGGATTCTGAGACTACTGTGACCAAGCGAAGGCTTTTATCAGAGATATCCAAGATCTTCGATCCTCTTGGATTGTTAGGACCAATTATCTTATATGCCAAGGTGTTAATGCAAGATTGTTGGAAATCTAAAGTAAAATGGGATGAATCTCTTTCTCAGGAGGTCTACACAAAATGGAATTTATTTTCTAGTCAACTGCCTCCTCTTACGGCAGTCTCAATTCCTCGTACGATTTTGATTGCGAATTCCATTAAAATCGAGCTACACGGATTCTGCGATGCTTGCATTTCTGGATACGGTACATGCTTGTTTGTCAAATCCTCCGATTCTCTTGGTCATGTTTCGATAAGACTACTTTGCAGTAAATCTAGAGTTGCTTCTCTGAAAGGACTGACCGTTCCTAAATTAGAACTCAGCGCGACGGTAGTTCTTCGAAAGCTCCTTTCTGAGTCTAAATCTCAACTTCAGTTTTCCATTGATAAGATTACCTTTGGTCCGATTCAACCATTGTGCTTTTTTGGTTAAAGAAATCTCCTCACGTATTGCAGACTTTCGAGGCTAATCGGGTGTCCTACATCCAGTCATTACCTAAATCGGTACATTGGAGACACGTTAGATCCGAGGATAATCCAGCTGATTCGCTGTCCAGAGGTCAATTGCCATCGGAGTTTCTGGTTAATTCTTTGTGGAATTCTGGTCCTAATTGGTTACGCCTCCCCGAAGGAAAATGGCCTGAATCATCTGCTCCTTGCTCGTCGGTGACTCTGGGTCTGAAGCAGGCTGGTTGTTTTCTTACCAAACCTATCTATAGCGAAATCTATTTGCGTTTCTCAAGCTTCGAGCGATTTGTGAGAGTCGTTGCATTTATTTTGCGTTGGAAACGAATCAGATCTCTTAAACCAAAACGATTATTCCCAGAAGTCTCTGAATCGAGGGAAAGAATTTCTAAGATTCTGCAGTTGGTCCAACCATTGCAAGTCTCCGAATTATTAAATGCAGAAAATCAGATCATATTCATGGTTCAATCAGAAAATTTCTCAACTGAAATTCGACAGTTGGAAAAATTTCCCAATGTCAAAACTTGGTTAGGCAGTCTACATCCATTCATCAAAGACGACAAATTACTTCCAGTAGGAGGTCGTTTAAAGCTGGCGGATCTTCCATACAATCAAAAGCATCCGGTGTTACTTCCTAGTAAACATCCGGTTACTAATATGATCATTCGTCAAGTTCATCGGGTCAATCTCCACGCTGGAATTCAGTCCACTCTTTCCTCCATCAGATCGAAGTATTGGATTCTCAATGGTAAAAATCAAGTTCGGAATATTATTAGAGATTGCGTAGAGTGCATTCGTCAACGGCCAAATATTCCTCATGCTCAAATGGCCGATCTACCCAAGACGCGAATCAACGAATCGCCAGCCTTTTCCCATGTAGGAGTAGACTTCTTTGGCCCAATGCTAATCAAGGAGAAAAAGGACCGAAATAGGTCATTCATCAAGACTTATGGCTGCGTTTTTGTATGCCTAGCCTGTAAAGCCGTACATATCGAGTTGGCAACTGACCTTTCCTCTGAAGGTTTCCTGGCTGCTTTCGATCGTTTTATCGGCCGCAGAGGAGTCCCTGAACATGTTTACTCTGATAACGGCACTAATTTTGTCGGAGCCAGTAAAGAGTTCCGTGAAATTTATGATCTTTATGAAACTCCAGACTTTAGAAAGGCAATAGGTACTTACGCTATCGCCAAACGGATAGAGTGGCATTTTAACCCTCCTCTGTCTCCTCATTTTGGAGGTATTTGGGAAGCAGCGGTCAAAAGTTTCAAACACCATCTTAAGCGTGTTCTCAAGGATCAAAAACTCACTTACGAACAGATGAACACCCTACTCATCCAAATCGAATCAATCATCAATTCTCGTCCTCTCTGTTCGCTTTCTACTCACCCCAACGATCCTGTGTCCATTACTTCTGCTCATCTACTAGTAGGGCGCCCATTCAATGTTTTACCCGAAAAGTCTGTTCTTTCAGTTCCAGACAATCGCCTTTCAACGTACAAATTCTTGTCTAAGATTCGTCAAGATTTCTAGAATAAATGGCATTAGGAGTATAACCGGCGTCTACAAGCGCAACATTACCCGCTTGTGCATTCTTCCTACGACTTAAATTAGAAAATTGTTGTAACCATTAGCGACCGCCTCGGAGCCTCACCATTATCGCCGTTTTTGTAATGTCGTTTTGTGCCACAGATGTGCGCGATTTTGCTTGCCATAAACGAGTTGAGCCTTATCGTATTCTGTGTAGCACCTTATTTACCTGGCCCGCGAGAAGCAGATCCGGAAGTTCTGCTGCCAGAAGCTCAAGAGTCAAGCGCGAGTTTGGCTTTTGCGACGCGATATTTAATTGCATAGAACGCAGGTATTAAGTTTCGAATTGGTCGAGGCTCCCTCTAACTTTTAAGTTTTAGGCTGTTTTTGTAAGTTTAGCATAGTCCTTGTAAATACTGTTCATTAGGATACTTATCTGTGATCAACGGATCAGTCACTCCAAAGGAAACTGATCTTTTACTTGTCTAGTCGGTTACTTGTCAAGTAAACCAAAGATTCACGTTAAAATGCATGTTTTTTTTAACGGTTGTAAATATGTTATTCTTTGTAGATCTAAGTAGTTATAAACTAAAGGTTGCGATAAATTTAAGTTGTTTGATTGCGTTAATTAAGCGTTGCTTATCTCATGTTCTAACTTTATTTGCGTCATCTCGTTAACTTTGTAACTCCGATTTTGCAATTCTTCCCCGGGAGTATGTTGCGTCGCAACACGGCTCACCAATTGGTGGCAGCACGTGTCAGGCGCTCTCTCTTTCTCTCTTGCGCGCTTCCCGCGCGAATTCGTGCCAGTCAGTCAGTCAACATCTTTTCCCGCGAGCGGACCTCTCGTCTCGTGTCGAAAGTCTGTTAGTCACTTTTCGAATTCGTTTGATAATACGATCGTCTAAAGTCTCTTCTTAATTAAACTAGCGTTTTCAATTCATACCGACCCACGCGCGGTATTACATCATAGTATAATTCGTATCAAAAAGCAAACGTGACCCCACGAGTCACGTGTCGCTTTATCGACCGACCCACGTTCGGCTTTTTTTCTTTGTCAGACTGTGACAGCAATCGATCTATTCAATTTAGATAAAATTGTATGAAATCTTGTGTGCAAGTGTGCGTGCGAATCATTTTGTACCGCTTGTGCGTGCGCATTCAACGGCGTTTTCTTTGTCGATGTCATTCGCCATTTTGTATTCATCAAATTTCAATTTTGTGTTTTTGTTAATAAAGTGGGTTTTTTATGTCTTCTGACTTTTTCCCATAAATAGTGTTCTAATTATTTAATTACCTTTTAGAATCTTAAATTAACATCAGTGAAACGTTCAAATCAGTAATATTTCAAGTCAATCAAACATAAATTTAACTCGGGTTTATCTGCTCTCAAGGCAAATAAATCTTCGCGTAATAAAGAAGTTTTTTTTGTTTCTTTTTTTTGTAAGTCATAATTATTCCGCAATTAATCACATTATAAAATTAGGATTTAAGAGAAGTAATGCAGATCTTTGTTTATACAAAAAAGGAAAAGGAAACGATGAAATTTATATATTGATTTACGTAGATGAGTAGTTATCCTAGCACTATGGCGAACCCAAACATCGCCATAGTGCTGGGGCCGTCGGAGCGCTAGGATATAGGTGGTATATCATATTACTGTTTGGGTTAGGTGAGTCCATGGGGTTTTTATGGTGTTTTTTGCAACTTTCGTGTACAACCTCACCGCGGTATACTAAGTGTACCTACATTAAAAGTTTCTAGATCTATGGGGTCTTTATGGAGTTTTTATGGGGTTTTTTAAATTTTGTCGATTTTTGGTAGTTTATGGTAAACGAATCATGGGTGTATGATTTTATAGGGTGTCCATGGTGTTTTTATGGTGTTTTTTTTTTTGCTACTTTTGTGTATAGCCTCTCCGTGACATATTAAGTGTACTTACATAAAGAATTTCGTGATCCAGGGAATTTTTATAGGGATTCCATCGGTATACTCATCAGATCACTCATTATAAATTACGCACATACTCTCTCTTTCTATAAAATTTATACGAGACGTAAGTTGGACGAAGCAGGCACTTCGGAAACCGCACAGCACACGCGCACTAATGACGATTCGCGACGGAGATGTTCACTCGACTAGAGAACATTCTCGACTGACTACCCCTCCATCGACTGCTTGGCTATGACAGCCTTTACTGCTGGATACGTTCACTGTACATATCGCATAGTATCTTCTTACCTTGATTTTCTCAGAACTCGGAATTGTTGAAACCGATACCACAGCGTGTCTTCTCACGTGTTGCTGCCTATGACATTCTTTTTTACGTCGACGGTCACATACGCAGTTGACATTGCATAGTATCATCTTACCTGGACTTAGTTTGAGCTTGAAGTCGTCGACATGGATACTATTGCGTGTCTTCTCACGTGCTGCTGACTATGAAATTCCTCATCGACATTACTACAGCGACGAACCCAAACATCGCCATAGTGCTGGGGGGCCTACTAGAGCGGTAGCGATTCTGGTTACAAAGAAAGCGTGACAGCAGCTGACGCAATTCAAGATGAATTAATGGAGAACTAGCAAACCGATTGGTTGACTACCCTCCCCTTATCACCGTCGCGCCTGGGATCTCCTGCTAGTTAATTTTGTTGATCGTTGAACATGCAGGGCGCTGCAGAGAGAGGAGACTTGTTGAAAGTATGCTTGTAGATGTGTATAAGTGAGCCTCAAGACAACGAAGAATCATAGAGGTGTAGTACTTCAAATTTATGGTGGTGTTTTGGCATGGTTGTCACGATGTTCAGATAAATAGAGATGCACCTTTAATAAGTGGTGAGACCATGGACGATTAGATATGAAGAACACGTGCTATTAGTACCAGGATAGATCAAACAATTACAGACTCATTGAAAAGTGGGAATGCGAATTTAACGTCGAAATTTCGGAAAGCGAAGAACTTCAACATTTTATAAGAGAGAACACTGCAAGTATGAAACGAAAACCATTGGATCCACGGGATGCGTTTTTTGGTGGGCGTACTGGAAACACTGTCAAGGTATATGATTGTCGAGGATCGGAAAAGATTAAATATGTAGATGTATGCTCGCTATATCCGTACATTTGAAAACGTGGTAAATATCCTATAGGCCACCCAAAAATATACGTTGGGCAGGAAGAGTGTCAGACACTCATAGGTCCAAATAATGACATTTCTAAAGTGGATGGTTTAATTGTTTGTGACATATTAGCACCGCGAGATTTGTATCACCCTGTATTACCCATGAGGATGCACGAAAAGCTGATATTTCCACTGTGTCGTACATGTTGCGAGCAAACGATTCAAGAAGATTGTCCTCACGATGATCCAGAGGAACGTGTATTACGTGGTACGTGGGTTTCTGAGGAGGTCAAAGTAGCTGTCAAAATAGGGTACATCGTTAAAGATGTGTACGAAATTTGGCAGTACGAAACGACACAGTACGATCAACACGAGAAAAAGGGAGGAGTTTTTGCCGAATATATTAACGAATTTTTTGCGCAAAAGATTATGGCTTCCGGGTATCCACCAGACTGTGTCTCTGATGAAGATAAAGAAAGATATGTGCAAGAAGTAAAAACGACTGAGGGTATAAGTTTAGACAAGGATACAATATGTTTTAACGCTGGACTGAGATCGGTTGCAAAACTATGTCTCAATTCATTATGGGGTAAGTTCGGTCAACGTGAAAATATGACGAAAACAGAGATCGTGACAACACCAGAAAGGTTAATGGAATTACTCACGTGTGCAGAGATAGAGGTTAATGGGATCTTGCCGGTCAATGATGACACACTGTACGCCAACTGGTGTTACAAAGCTGAGGCTCTTACACCATCACCAACAACAAACGTTGTTATTGCTGCATTTACCACAGCACAAACGCGTCTCAAGTTATTTGACTATCTCAACGCTTTGGGATCTCGTGCACTGTACTACGACGCAGATTCTGTTTTTTACATCAGTAGAGACGGTGACGATGACTTACCGATTGGGTCACAGCTAGGTAGTCTAACGGATGAGCTGCTACAAAGGCATTGGGTACGTACTATAACAACATTTTTATCTGGACGGTCACTAAGTTTTTACGCCTGACAAAATATACTAAACCGACCAGAATGAGTGAAGGTAATGTGTGTAAAGTTAAAAGAATTCGAGTAAACTAAACACAATATGTTCAACAAGATAAATTTCCGCACCATCAGACTCAACACCAAAGTAGCAACGAACGACATAAAAGGCGGATTGGAGATTAGATCACATTACACAAACACCAAATAGTTCCTATTAAATCTGTCCATCGCGCCGAACTGGCTTTTCATGATGTTATTATCACAAAGAAAACAAAACAGATGTAAACCCTGTTTAGCGGAAAGCGGCGATTCATTGGCAACGGATAAGAGGTTACCATAATGGTATACAAAGAATAGGCGCCTCACAGTCGACTGGACTGCAATTCAAGATGAGATGTAATGATGAAGCAGCGATTCCGATTGTTTGATCACCCCCTCTCCTTTATGGTGCAGACTGCCAGCAGTAGGTTCCCGTAGCTTTCATTCGAACGAACGTCCACCTCAAAGGTTTTTCTATATGTATTTTTTGCCTGCGAAGTGCCGAATTCGAGGGGGATTGTCTGATAAAATGGCATGAGTAATTTGCTTATAAAGCAAATTATGACAAAAATCACGCGCGAAGTTTCCGGACTTAAATCAATTAATGAAATTTTTTCTCTTTATTTGTTAGATATGTTTAATTAATAGTTTAAAAAGGGTAAGTATGATAATTTATAGTGATTAAAGATATTTTTATCGAAAAAAAATTATCAACATGGAATTTGCATACAAATGTTTTGCGCATTGCGTAACTGAAGTAACCATGATACTTTGACTAGTTTTTTATCGTTGAGACATAAGTGATTAATATCACAAACATAACTGTAGACTACATGCCAACGAATTGAGTACATTATTTATTGATAAATAAAATTAAATCAATTCTATTTTGTATTAGAAAAGAGTAAGCCATGCATAATAATGTTATGAAAATCGCGCCAAACTCAAGCGTCGGATGTGCGCGCGTGAATGCTCTGTCTTCGCTACGCCTGATTTTTAACACGGTAGCGGCGTAAACTAGGATTTATACTAGCAAAGAGCCCTGCTCATCGTGAGAAAGCATGTTTCTTAGCGTATTATTTTTGTTCTGTGCGAAACCGTGCGGATGTGCCGGTGTGCTTATTGATTGGTATGTTAAATCATAATACTAAAAATAGAGTTAATGTTAATTAACGCGAACGGCATGGTAGTATTTGCCAAAAGAGAGACGGAAAAAATACACATTTCTAAGCTAAGAAATGGTTTTTTGCTCATTTTGCACAGGTAAAACTTATTTTAATATTTATTTATACATATATCTTTGCAAAGTTTTATTTTATTTTTAATATCTGAGTAATTTTGAATATCCATCGAATTATTGAAGTCACTGCTCTATTAATTAATGATTAATAATAATAATTCATTAAG
>VCDM03003196.1:5569-25458 GCA_012977825.3 Pteromalus puparum
TGATCTCAAAATTATTTGGTAGTGCATAATGGAACGAGCGCGAAAAATGATTCTTGTACCAGAAGAGCGGTTTGAGCAACAATATTGTCCACCTACGAACGAATCTTTAACAGTACAGCAACCTACGTCTTCACGGATAGGCTCATCGGAAATGATTGTTGATAATAATAATAATAATTGTGCTAACGAAAATTCAGTGCAAACTTGCGGTGATAATTTATCTAGATTAGATGCAGAAATGCACAAAATTTTACACTCCAAAAACAATATTAATGAGCGTGAAAAATGTCTTAATTATTTACAAACTTTACGAGGATATTTGTTTTTCAAAGATCATGAACGTATCATTGAACAAGAGGCCGAACGCGAGCTCGATGAAATCGATGCATCACTAACACCACTCACTGATGACGATATAGTAGAGAGCTTACCCAAACTCTACGAAAAAAAAGCAAGACTTCTGCTACGGCACTGGAAAATGGTTGCACCACAAAGGCTTGAATGGGATAATGCAGGTAAGATCACGTTAGATGGACGAAAAATTGATCGAGCAAATATTATAGAACTTCTAAATTATATTGTTAAAAATAAAAGTAAAAAGAACGAACAGGAAGGCGAGCTCCCTGTTGGACGTGTGGAGTTTGCAAAATTTATTAAAACCTCAGATACTCCGAGCAATTTGATTGGTAACACTGACGTTCTAAAAATTGCGCAAGTACTATCAGCACCTTTAAAAACTGCTAAGCGTCGGTTAAACAAGGCAGAGCATAATCAAGAGTCATCGGTATCACCCGCGCTTACAAGAAACGCTGCTTTAAGAAAAAAGCGAGATCAAGTTGAAAAAGCGAACGAGACATCTGTACAAGCTACAGCATTCGAAGAATTCGAATATCCCCCACTACCACCATCACCACCGCCTGTATTGACGAGGGCACGAACTATGAATAAATGGCTCCGAATGAGCGTACTGAAATGAAATATGAGAAGCAATTTTACGATCCCTCGCACGAGGCGGGGTATGCTGGTGCACGGAATCTTATACGTGTCAACAGGAGAGGAAAACCCTTAGATAATAAAAAAGAGAAAGAAAAAATTTATGAATGGCTTAGCAATCAAGACGCATATACACTTCATCGACCAGTGCATCGAAAATTTCCTAGATTGCAATATAACGTTTCGAATATTGATGATTTGTGGGAATGTGATTTAATGCAATTGACTTCTCTAAAAGATTATAACGACGGTTACTGCTATCTGCTAGTCGTTATAGACACACTCAGTAAAAAAGCATGGGTAGAGCCACTGCGAGACAAGACGGCGCAGAACGTAGCCGAAGCATTCAAAAAGATTCTTAAGCGTTCTGAAGGGCGTATACCTCTCTGCTTACAATCTGACAAAGGCAAGGAATTTATCGGTTCGGCATTTCAAAATCTTTTAAAAAAATACAATATTCAATTTAGAACTGCCCGCAATCCCGACATTAAAGCAGCGATTGTGGAGAGATTAAATAGAACAATACGAGAACGCATGTCACGCTATTTTTCGCATAAAAATACTAAACGTTATATCGATGTTATACAAAAAATGTTACATGCTTACAATCACACGTTTCACACTGGAATCCGAATGAAACCATCGGAAGTTAATATGTATAATGCTATAAAAGCGCGTGAAAATTTGAAAAAACGAGCATTTTTGCAAAGTGTTGGAAAAAGAAAGAGGGCGTTGAGTACGGCAGGTATAAAATACACACCCGGTTCGTATGTTCGTATCAGTCGCACGAAAAATACGTTCGAGAAGGGTTATGAAAAAAATTATAGCGAAGAAATATTCAAGATTAAACGCGTTTCAAAACGCCAAAATCTACACACATATATTTTGGAAGACTTAAACGGTGAAATCATTGATGGGTTTTTTTATCCGCAAGAACTAGTACTCGTTGGAAAAAATCGCATGAAAAATGACGAGCAATTCAAAATTGAACGTATCATCCGTACAAAAGGACGAGGATCAAAAAAACAGGTGCTAGTAAAGTGGTTGGGATATCCGGATAAATTTAACTCTTGGATAAAAGAGTCTGAACTTAAGAAAATTTAATTATAAAAAAGATAAGCAATGGATATAAACAGTGAAGAGTTTTATTTAGTATTGCCTAGTAATAGTAGTATGACGTATTACGGCGACAATACAACGAGTTGTTTTACAACCCAGCTCCCTCGCGAGGTCAGACTGCGTGGTGATTGGTGTGTAGGGTTAGCTGAAATTCATGTACCATGTACACATATACAAGAATCAGAAGCACTTTATACTTTTCAACTTGATATTACAGATCAAGTTGATACATTCTTTTTTGCACACGGTATTTACCAAAATACTGACGAATTAGCCAAAGATATAAATAATTCGTTAGGGATTCGCGACCATCTACAAATAATTCCTGCGGATTTTCAAAAAGGTTTTGCAACGTAAATGTAAATGTAACCAACAACACTACCTTGTATTGAACGAAAAATTACGTCGTATATTTGGTTTCGAAGATTCGGAATCAAGAGAAGGAGGTATATTTGTAACTTCTCCGTTGGGAAGCGTTTTGAAGCTAGCTAACTTGCAGAAATATAACCGATATATTCGGTCCACGGTAAAATAATGGCTTTTTGCTTCCTCCTCAAGAGGAAGCTTTGTAATAGTAAAATTTTCAGTTTTGCTAATACTTCGTGGAAACGCATTTGGAGGTGTTTGGAGTACGAATCATACGTTTTTAGAAAATGTCCGTGCGGATGGCTGTGTGTGTGTGTGTGTGTGTGTGTGTGTGTGTGTGTGTGTGTGTGTGTGTGTGTGTGTGTGTGTGTGTATGTACGTATACCGCCATAATTTTGGAACCATGCGACGGATCGTAATAAAATTTGACATGCATATATTTTTTCTAATTCTGAATTTAGGTCATTTTTTGTTTTATGATTCTGACCATTTTATGGCCATATTATAGCCATTTTTCTATTTTTGAAAAAATATTTTTGCTTTTTTATAATGATATGATTTATACAATATATTCAACAATAGTGTATCTAAAAGAACATAAATTTGTCTACTTTTTCCCGCAAGATTTTCTAGATTGACTGATCTGTTCATTTTTTATGATATAAAAGGTAATTTTTCGATAAACATATATAACTCAAAAAATAAATAGTTAAATGTTTTGAAAAAATTCATGACAATAAAAAACAACGATATCTACTAGTTGTAAAAATTTTAAGCAATTTTGGCGACTAGTTTTTGAGATAAAAATCAAAAACTAAAAAAAATGTTTTTTTTATGTCGTACGATTACGGGAGTAAAAAGGTTTAAATTGAGTTGAAATTTTAGGAAAAGATTGATCTTTTGATCACTTCGGCTAGGTTCTTTTTGTAGCTTATGAAACCTTTTAGTTTAAAAGATATTAAGATTCAAATTCTTCAACTCTCACCCTGTATACTCTGTGTGACTGAACATTATTATTTTTGTTAAACCATATAATTTGATAATTAAAGCTTAGTATATTTTGAGAGCTTTCATGGTTTTATAAAATGTCCGTGCAGATGGTTTTGTCTGTGTGTGTGTGCGCGCGTGCGTGCGTAATATTACATTTAAAACAATATCAAAAATCGGAAAAGGAGGAAGCTACGTGCCAAAGACTTGGCAGCGGTTTTTACTNTAAAATAATGGCTTTTTTACACTCGCACTCGTCGGAATGTATGTCGAGCGAATTGGATATTTTTTCTCTCCCGGCTACACAAACATCGATAGAGAATAGTACATATCTGCATTATAAACCTGTTTCATTGCTGAATGATGAGAGTGATGCCCCCTTAGAGTTTGTAGTACCTAGTGCAAGCGAGCATTACATAGATCTCGCGCAGACGATGCTCGATATCACATCTGTGGCTGAGACAGATATTGAAAATGCTAGAGTGGCCCCGATTAATAATTTTCTTCATTCTATGTTTAATCAAGTGGATGTTTTTTTTAATCAAAAACTTGTGTCACCACCGAATAATGCGTATCCATATAGAGCCTATATAGAAACATTGCTGAACTACTCTCCTGCAGCTAAACAATCTTTATTAACGTCTAGTTTGTGGTATGATGATACAGCNAGTCTGCGGTATGATGATACAGCAGTTGCTTTCGATGCAGCACCGGATGCAAAATCACCGTCTCCAGTTAACGAAGGACTCAATAATCGTAAATACTTTACGCTAGGCGGTAAATATTTCGATTGCATTGGACACCTCCATTGTGACATTTTTAATCAAGATAAAATGCCGCATTGTGAATTCAGTGATTTACTTATGGATGTGCGACAAACTAATAATTACTGCTCTATTGAAGTGCATGGATTGCAATGGTTTGATGGTGACATATCTCTACGCCAGTTGCGTATGAATTTGTGGAATATGGCTAGGAATGCGCGTAGAATTTATGTACGAGGAGAAGAAAAAGCACTCTACCTAGAACAGATGATGGCACGGCGCGTAATTAATCTTGAAAATTATGCGGCTCCGGGATTTAATAAACTCCAATCATTATGTCCTACAACATTTACGTGTATCGCTCATGGTATAAAAAAGTACAAAGATCAAAAAGAATATTGCGCAATGAATAGAGCTAATCAACTGCGCAAATGGTTATGGTCATTGGTTTCTAAGGAACTCCTCGCCAATCCCCACTATATACATACAGAGACATTTTACGCGGCTCTATTAGAACACAGTCGACGGCCAGCGAATGAACATCTACGTACTACAGGGAACGACGTATGCGGTTGGCGTAAAACGAATCAAGAAAAAGAGGAGGGTTCAACATCGTCGTCGGATTCTTCAGCTTCGTCAAAAAATGGTCCCGCCTCTGCCTCCGCTCCGATGGCTACAGTAATAAAAAAACCGCTGCCAAGTCATTGGCACTTAGCTTCCTCATATTCTGCTAGTGGAAGATAATTACATGGGACAATCGATCGATCGATCACGTAGTTCCAGAATTATAACAGTATACGTACGCACGCATGCACGCATGCACGCACGCACACAGACAAAACCATCTGCACGAACATTTTATAAAACCATGAAATCGCTCAAAATATACTAAGCTTTAATTATCAAATTATATGGTTTAACAAAAATAATAATGTTCAGTCACACAGAGTATACAGGGTGAGAGTTGAAGAATTTGAATCTTAATATCTTTTAAACTAAAAGGTTTCATAAGCTACAAAAAGAACCTAGCCGAAGTGATCAAAAGATCAATCTTTTCCTAAAATTTCAACTCAATTTAAACCTTTTTACTCCCGTAATCGTACGATATAAAAAAAACATTTTTTTTAGTTTTTGATTTTTATCTCAAAAACTAGTCGCCAATATTGCTTAAAATTTTGACGACTAGTAGATATCGTTGTTTTTCTGTACTTATTTATTCGCTCAGAATTTCTTCAATATTTAACTATTTATTTTTTTGAGTTATATATGTTTATACGAAAATTACCTTTATATCATAACAAATGAAACAGATCAGTCAATCTAGAAAATCTTGCGGAAAAGTAGACAAATTTATGTTCATTTAGATACACTATTGTTGAATTAATTGTATAAATCATATCATTATAAAAAAGCAAAATATTTTTTCAAAATAGAAAAATGGCTATGATATGCCATAAAAGTGCAATAACTAGACAAATAAAAACCATAATTGACTAAATTTCAGAATTAGAAAAAATATATGCATGTCAAATTTCATTACGATCCGTCCATGGTTCCAAAATTATGGCCGGTATACGTACATCACACACACACACACACAACACAACACACACACACAGCACGCCATGAACCGAATTTTCTAAAACGTATGATTCGTGACGACCAAAGACCTCCGAAATGGCTTGTTCCACGAGTACAGGCCAAAACGGAAAATTTTACGTTACAAGGTTCCTCTTGAGGAGGCTTTTGAAAAAAACTTCATGACAATAAAAACAACGATTATCTACATAGTTGTAAAAATTTACAACAATTTTGGCGACTAGTTTTTGAGAGTAAAATCAAAAACTAAAAAATGCGTTTTTTGATGTCGTACGATTACCGGAGTAAAAAGTTTAAATGAGTTGAATTAGAGGAAAAGACTTGCATCTTTTGATCCTTCGGCTAGTGTTCTTTGTTGTAGCTTATGGAACCTTGTAGTTAAAAGATATTAAGATTCAAATACTTCACTTCACCCTGTATACTCTGTGCTGACTGACATATTATTTTTGTAAACCCATATAATTTGATAATTAAGCTTAGTATATTTTTGAGAGCTTTTCATGTTTTATAAAATGTCGTGCAGATGTTTGTCTGTGTGTGTTGCGCGCGTGCGTGCCGTATTCATTACATTATAAAACATATTCAAAAATCGGAAAAGGAGGAAGCTACGTGCCTCAAAGACTTCGGCAGCCGGCTTTTTACTCTCGCACTCGTGCGGAATTGCTCTGTCGAGGCGGAATTGGATATTTTTCTCTCCCGGCTACACAAACATCGATAGAGAATAGTACATATTCTGCATTATAAACCTGTTTCATTTTGCTGAATGATGAGCAGTGATGCCCCCTTAGAGTTTTGTAACTGTTGCAAGGAGCATACATAGATCTCGCGCAGACGATGCTCAGATATCACATCTGCTGGCTGAGACAGATATTAAAATACTAGGGTGGCCCCGATTAATTAACTTTCTTCATTCTATGTTTTAATCAATGTGATGACTTTTTTAATCAAAAACTTGTCACCACCGTAATAACTGCGTCATCCAATATAGAGCTATAAGAAAATTGCTGACTACTCTCCTGCAGTAAACAATCTTTATTAACGTCTAGTTTGTGGTATGATTGATACAGCAGTGCCTTTCGCATGAGCAGCACCGGTCATGCAAAAGTCACCGTCATCCAGTTAACGAAGGACTCAATTAATCGCTGAATACTTACGCTAGGCGGTAAATATTTCGATTGCATTGGACACCTCCATTGTGACACTTTTAATCAAGATAAATGCCGCATGTGAATTTTCAGTTTGATTTACTTATGGATGTGGACAAACTAATAATATGACTCTATTGAACAGTGCATGGCGATTGCAATGGTTTGTTGGAACATATCTCTACGCAGGTTGCGTCATAACATTGTTAGATCATGGCTAGGACATGCGGTTGAGAAATTTATGTACGAGGAGAAAAAAAAAGACACTCTACCTAGAACATGATGATGGCACGGCCGCTAATTAATCTTGAAAATTATTGCGCGCTCCGGGATTTAATAACCAATCATTAGTGTTCTACGAACATTTATCCGTGCTCTCGCCCTCGATGTATAAAAAAGTACAAGATCAAAAAGAATATTGCGCAATGAATAGAGGCTAATCAAGCTGGCGGTAAATGGTTATGGTCCATTGCGTTTTCTAAGGAACTCATCGCCAATCCCCTCTATATACATTTACAGAACATTTTACGCGGCTCTATTTAGAACACAGTCGGACGGCCAGCGACGAATGACATCTTACGTACTACAGAGAACGACGTTGCGCCGTTGGTCGTAAAACGAATCAAGAAAAGAGGGAGGTTCAACATCGGTTCGGTCGCGATCTCAGCTTCGTCAAAAAATGGTCCCGCCTTGCCTCCGCTCGATGCCGCTACAGTAATAAAAACCTGCTGCCAAGTCATTGGCCACTTTACGGCTTCCTCATATTCTAGCTGTGGAAGATATTACATGGACAATCGATCGATCGATCACGTAGTTTCCAAGAATTATACAGTATACGTACGCGCCATGCAACGCATGCACGCACGCACACAGACAAAACCATCTGCCAGAACATCTTATAAAACCATGAAAATTCCACTCAAAATATACTAAGCTTTAATTGTATCAATTATATGGTTAACAAAAATAATAATATCTCAGTCACAACGATATACAGGGTTGAGAGTGAAGAATTTGAATCTTAATATCTTCTTAACTAAAAGGTTCATAAGCTACAAAAGACCTTAGTCCGAAGCTGATCAAAAGAGTCAATCTTTTCCTCAAATGTTCCAACTCAATTTAAACCTTTTACTCCCGTAAT
Organism: Pteromalus puparum; assembly: GCA_012977825.3. NCBI lineage: Eukaryota > Metazoa > Arthropoda > Insecta > Hymenoptera > Pteromalidae > Pteromalus > Pteromalus puparum. Next base: position 13,684 of record VCDM03003196.1, read on the forward strand.
CGTACGATATAAAAAAAACATTTTTTTAGTTTATTTGATTTTTATCTCCAAAAACTGAGTCCCAATATTGCTTAAATTTTGGACGACTAGTCGATTAATTTTTTTTTCGTTGTCGTTTTTTGTCTATGAATTTTTTTCAAAATATTAACTATTTATTATTTTGAGTTATATAGTTATATCGCCAAAAATTCTTTTATATCATAAAAAATGAACAGATCAGTCAATCTAGAAAAGTCTTCGCCGGAAAAGTAGACAAATTTATGTTCATTTAGATACACTATTGTTGAATATATTGTATAAATCATATCATTATAAAAAAGCAAAAATATTTTTTCAAAAATAGAAAAATGGCTATAATATGGCCATAAAATGGTCAGAATCATAAAACAAAAAATGACCTAAATTCAGAATTAGAAAAAATATATGCATGTCAAATTTTATTACGATCCGTCGCATGGTTCCAAAATTATGGCGGTATACGTACATACACACACACACACACACACACACACACACACACACAGCCATCCGCACGGACATTTTCTAAAAACGTATGATTCGTACTCCAAACACCTCCAAATGCGTTTCCACGAAGTATCAGCAAAACTGAAAATTTTACGATTACAAAGGTTCCTCTTGAGGAGGAAGCCAAAAGTCCAAATCAACGAGGCATCTGCAACTCATGCTTCTGCCAATGAGAGCAGTAGTGAGTATGACACAATAGATTTCAAATAAAAAAATGAATACGCGACAGATAATGCATGCCATAAGTGGGTTAAATGCTAACTCAATTGGTGTTTATGCGGCTGACCACGTGCCAAAAAGATTAAGCCTCCCTGCTGCCATAGTATCTAACATCGACACATCGGATAAACCAGGACAGCATTGGATTGCTATTTATATCGACAAAAACGGCTATGGAAACTACTTCGACAGCTACGGCGGAGAACCAGTCTCACGGCATCATCTCGATCGACTCAGAAATAATTGCGTCCGATATCGTTGCAATAAGAAACAATTACAGAGCATGGATTCGCAAGTGTGCGGAGAATATTGTATTATGTTTCTTTATCATCTGTCTAGCGGTTATAGTTTACGTTCGTTTTGTAACATCTTTACGCGAAATACACGTAGTAACGATGTCTTAGCAGCCAAATTTTATAAATTTGTTTTGAAAAAATTACAAGATACCCGTCGACGTCGTAGTCGAGTTAATATGTATCCGCGAGACAGTTCAATCGGTGCTGGTTTTATATGTAATCAAATATGTATACCTATTATTAAATTTGTATCCTGAATATAAGTATGTAATTAGTTTAAGTAAAAATATGTACTCACTCTACAACTTCATTTTTATAATTATTTGTAATAAACTTTTGTAATAATTTTTAATCACACATAAACGAGTCAGTTATTTCTTCGATCATTTCCCCACCTACCCTCTTTCTTATAGTAACAGTCCTCTTGCATCATTTTCTCTCTACGTAAGTCACGGGTGAACGGTAGCATTGATTTTTATAACTTCCGGATTATAATTTCACAGATGAGGGATAATATCAGAATTTCGGCTACCCTTTGTTCTCGATTATTGATGTTTCGCGGCACGTATTTAATACGGATCGTACAAAGTGACCGCGATTTTTCGCATAATTAATAGCATTAATTTTTATTACTTTCCTAGAAAGAAATTTGAGCCTTCAGCTCGTTTGTACCCTTCGGAGGCACAGTGGGTATTTGTCGGATAAAACAATGAGCATTCTATATTCGGCGGTATGTGTTTGATCTTTTTACGTAATGCTGAAGTGTGAAAAGTGACCTCGATTTTGTCACGTAATTAATAGACGAACGTTACCGGTCCTTTGTTATTACTTCTTAGAAAGAAATTGGAACTTTCGGCTCGTTTGTACCCTACGAATTTTTGCAGTCAGAGGGGAAGCATGCGATTGGTTATTTGGCAGTTAAAACAACGAGATAGTGTATGAATCACAGTGAAAGATGGTGGGGAAGAAAGGTTTATAAGGCATTCTGAGTTCTATAGCAATACAGTTGCCAGTCAGTCACCGCACTATTCGTATCTACGATTTTTAAAGCCGCTAAAATGAAGAGCCAAGCAAGCTCATCTCGCGTTACAAAGGGAATATCGAAGTTACTTCCAAACTTATTGCTACCAACTACATACGTGTTTAATAAATCAAGCTCAAAAAGAGTAATCATTGGCTTAGAAAACAATGGTAGCGGTAGTGTTGAATACAAACCCGTAGTAAAACTTTGTGGTTCGGGGTCAAGATGTGTAATACTCGATATAAATAGCTGGCAGCTTTTTAACAACTAGTCGGCGACAATAAACGCGTACTTGAAAAACTCGTATACGTTTTGTCAGTTCTATGGAAAAACGACAAAAATACTACTACCTAATCACGACATAATTTTCACTGTGTCCTACGGGTCGAGGGCGATATCCATCGAGGAGAGACCACCTGTGCAACTTAATAACATCGGATTACCGCACGACTCGCAATCTATGGATGAGGTGGAGGTTACCAGCACTTCTGAGGGAGGAGAAGGATCATCATCTACTTCAGCTACTAAAAAAAAGAAAATGGAGCTGAACTCAACGATCGTTATGCAGTCGTCGACATACGAGGGATTGTTACAAGTGTGTGAGTGTATCAACGAAATAATTAAGATGATACAAGAATGTGCACCTATGGTTAACAAAGTAGTCGAATTGCTTTTTGGTTATTTAAAAGCCGAACTCAACAAAGAAGAAAATAAAGCTGAAATTAAAAATATGCTTAAAGATATTACAACGTTTGTATATTATTGTTTGTATATTGTGCCCCGCGAAAAGCAGAAATTGAAAATAAAATTAAAATCGACATGGAATCAACAACTTTTAATTTTTATTCATTAGATATTGTATTAATGGAATTATTTGCTTACTGTTTGCCTCAATTGTCACTACATTTATTATCTATTATGGAATCAGCTTGAAACTTTTTATAATTTTTTACTCCGTTTATTCATTATCATTATTTTATATTAATTTGCTTACATGTATTTTTCCTCGTTAATAAGTGATACGTATAGTGTCCGTACAATTATACTATTAGTTATTTAAGAAATTTTAAAAAATGTACTTTTCTTGATGTTAAGTGACGAAGTTTCTGGGTAATTATTCGGAAACATCTTGTAAAAATTACACCAAGCCAGTAAGAAAAATCCAGAAACTTCGACACTTAACTAAGCCCCGAAGGAATGTACCCGAAACCAAAACAAACTTCTTCTCCCTCGGCTGAAGCGCGCGTGCACAGCCGACGCTGCAGTTTAGCCGTTTACCATAGTACTAGACCCATAAGGCCTAATGCGTAAGACAAAGAGCGCGGCTAGGCTGAAGTAAGAAGAGAGGAGAAGTAAGGACCCCGCGTGGGAGAAAGCTTCGACTCTCTCTGTAACGACACCTCCCCCGCAAACGTCATTCCAGTGTGTGCGATCCTAGAGAGAGGACGCTAATTTTGAGAGGTTGATCTTGAGTTCCCAAGTGTATTAATTTTTATTGAGTCTCTAAAGATTAAAGTTTCACATTTCTAAGTTTCGTTGTTTTCTTCTTGAGACGTGTCATTTCTTACAATTAAACTTCATCTCCTGGATCACGAGGATTTCCATAATGCCCGCTTTTTGAGATTGTTACGAGGAAAATTCGTTTCAGCAGTATTTCGTTTGGAGTTCTGGATTATCGTTGAGAGTTTTTGAATTCTAATTTATTCCTCCTACAATCCAGTCGCCGACTACAGTCACCAAGTAAGTTATTTTGGTTAACATTTCAATCTTCTTTTTTAATAGTTAAAACACAAACATTTCCGCGTCGACAAATTAGTGTTTCCACTGATCTCCCCCGTATGGGAGAGTAGCTCAGCGCCCGCGTAATAAATTTTATCTTATTGTTAGCTCGGTAGACAAGTTTTACCCTAACACTCGATCTTTTCTATAAATAAATTTTATAAAATTTATATGCAGAACTTTTGTATGATTTTTATTTACCCCCTCCACTCCTTTTATCTTTACCATTACTCGCGATTCTCTATATTATATATTTTGTAAAGCACTATGATTCGAATCATTTCTCTACGTGACGTCAATGTAGACGGATCGGAGCTCAAGATGGGGCCGCCATTCAGTAAACCAATGAATACATCTAAATCAAATGGGTACGGCGGCAGTCGTGACAATTTGTTAGATTCGAAGCAATCATCGAAAGATTCGGATAAGAAGAGTAGCTTCTCAACAAATAGTTTTTCTTTTCCAACAAAGGATGGTTATAAACAATTAAAAAAATAACATTGTGATAATTAAAAATAATATTATCTTCATCTATTCAATCGGTCCTTTTCAGGACCACAATATATTTCATAACGTGGGCAGATTATTATAGAATAAAAGCAATAAAACATGATTATTAATTAATAACAGTATGAATTTTGCAAATATACCCCCTCCTTCTTAATATCCCCGGAGCCAAAATTTAGAGTAGGCTCCGCGGCACCGTGTAGTAGGAATGTTTAATATACTCAGGCGCAGAAAACCAGAAAGGTCAGTCGGTTACGGGACGCAGGCGTGTGCAGAGCGTCGGTAAGTACATATCTCTCCTTCTCTCTTACCCTCTCTCTCTCTTTTCTCCCCCCTCTCTCGCTTTCTTCCTCTCTCTCTTTCGCTCTCTCTTTCTCATCCTCTCCCCCTGTTCTCACACACACACACACACACACACACACACACACACACACACTCACACACGCGCGCACACACACACACACACACATGCTATTTTATTACTATGCTCCCATTTTTAATTACCTATCCCTCCCCTACATATACTGGTATGGCGAGACGTCAGTGACGTCTCGTCATACCAGTATATATACTACTGATATTGTAGGAGTATCAAATGAGTTTTTTGACGAAGCATTCGCAGGATTGGAATTCGTTGGCACTGATTGAGAGGTTAGATTTTGCGATGAGGCTTCTGATGTACTTTCACCGGAGGCATTTGGTGTCGATTCAACAATTTCCATGCTTTCTACTTCAACTACACTAAACGTATCGCCCTTCTCCAACAAGCCTTTCTGTATTCCCAATTTATAAATAAAGTCAAGCAAAATATCTTTATGATTTCTAAGCAAAGAAGCAGCTATATCCGAACTCAAAGAAAAAAACTCTTCATCGTTGTAACCAATCGCTAAATGAAAACAAAAATTACCGGATCATAGCTTATATCACGTCTATATCCTCGCGTGCAAATAAAAAACACGTGCGCAAACAAGAGGTTAGGTTTGCAAGGCGATATATTACATGATATACTTACACTGGATATACATATATACATAAATATACTTACACTGGAAAATTGGAAGCAGCTGCGGGAAGTACTCCGTCAAAAAAAGTTCCATGTTTATTATAAAAACACTGCAAAAATCTGGATTACTCCGCGACTCGTTGAAATCGCTGCATGCACAAAATGGCGCACTCGTCTCGTGATCAAAACTAATGCGAACAGACACACTGTTATGCTGCGAACTACACAAGCACAGCGGCCGCTCGCATCAGCTCCACGAGGGGGCAGTATACGCGCCAAAAGAGAAGGACAAGGGGAACACTCGATTTTGCGTAGCTGTAGCCCGCTAGCGGATGATCGGAGCGCTAAATCATTTTCAGTGTACATCCATGATGCGGTGGGCAGGCGATGCACGCGCAATGCTCGCCAGACCGAGCGACACGCGAGATTTATAACACTCCGAGCATCTGCAACGCTCCCTAGCGGGGGAGAACACGAACGCGCGGCGCGGGGGGCCCCTCTTCGCGCGCATGCGCGAGCGGTCGTCAAGCTTGCCAGAGGCAAATCACAGGCTTCCTCTCCAGGGAGCTCATTTGCGCGCGCGCGCGCGGTGCGAGCGGTTTTGAAGGCTAGTTTAGTCAGAACACACACACACACACACACACACGCGCACACACACACACACACACACACACATGTGTTATTCATAGTAGAGGGGAGAAGATACAGGAGTGGGGGGGTGAAAAAGGATGACAAGGATTAGCATCTGTACCCGCAGAGAGAGAGAGAGAGAGAGAGAGAGAGAGAGAGAGAGAGAGAGAGAGGAGACTCACACACACACACACTCACACACACACACACACGCACAATATAATTAAATTGGAACAAAGTAATTAAACCACTGAATGACAATTTAGTGGCTATCAAGAAGTTTCCTATACCTAAAACAAAAAAACAAGATAGACAGTTCTTAGGTAAGATTAATTTTTATTTAGAGTTTATACCAAACCATTCTGCTTTACTAGATCCGTTGAGAAATTTATTGAGGAAAAATGTGTTATTCGAATGGTCTGAAGAGTGTAAGAATAGTTTTAACTCGACAAAAGAATATTTATGTACATCACCAGCTGTAGCAATTTTTGATCCGGAGGCACCAATATACATCTTTACTGATGCAAGTGTTGAAGGAGTTGGAGCAATATTGAAGCAACCACAAGATAATTCTTTGAAGTCGGTGTTTTTCTTTTCCAGAAAATTGACAGAGGCTCAGAAAAAGAAGAAAGCTATTTGTATAGAATGTTTAGCTATTAAAGAGGCCATTTTATATTTGCAATTCCATTTGATAAGAAAAAAAGTTTATTGTATTTACGGACCATAGACCATTGGGAAAACCCGCTGCCAAGTCATTGGCACTTAGCTTCCTCCTATTCTGCTAAAGTGGAAGATAATTACATTGGACAATCACCTCATTCTTTGATAAAATATTCGCATTTTTCTTTTTAGTAACTTTTGATACAAGGCCCCAAACATATTCTTTCGTGGTATTTTAGCTCCAATTATTATTACACCTAAGTACCGGGTCAGAAACAGTATTTCGGCTGCAGACGCATTTCTAAGGTAATCAGCGTCGATTTGGGGTAGCACATTAGGCGATTCAAAATTAAAGTTAATTGTACGTAATCGTAGTTAAAATTAAAATGAAGTAGACACAAATAAGGAGATATATATCTAACACTCGTAAATTTACAAAAATTTTCTTGAAAATGTACTACGGTAATACGAGTTAAACCCTACAAATTCATCTCAAACAAAAATCTATTGTCAGAATCCTCCTTGCTCCTGGTATGCGAGATTCAAAAGACGAGCTTCTTCTAACAACTATTATAAAGCGTTTCGTCCTAGACTGTTGGACTGGACTCCTCCAGTAAGGATCCAACAGTCTTCCTTAGACGCTCTGCTGCAAGATGTTACTACGTTTTGTTTGAGATGAAGATTTGTAGGGTTTAACTCGTATTACCGTAGTACATTTTCAATAAAATTTTTGTAAATTTACGAGTGTTAGGTATTATTTTGTAATTCGGCATAGCGGTTGAAAGAAATGGCCGTAGGAGGCTGACTACTTCCCACAACTGAAGTAGTCGAGGGCTCCTACATATATTGGCGCTGATAACATCTTGCAGCAGAGCGTCTAAGGAAGACTGTTGGAATCCTTACTGAGGAGTCCAGTCAACAGTCTAGGACGAAAGTTCTATAATATTGTAGAAGAAACTCGTCTTTTGAATCTCGACTACAGGAGCAAAGAGGAGTTTTGACAATAATTTTTGTTTGAGATGAATTGTAGGGTTTAACTTGTATTACCGTCGTACATTTTCAAGAAAATTTTTGAAATTTACCGAGTGTTAGATATATATTTTGTAATTTCGGCAACGGCTTGAAGAATGCCGGTAGGAGGCTGACTACTTCCACAACTGGAAGTAGTCGAGAGACGTCCCTACATATATTGGCTGTAGTAAACATTCTTCTGCACGCAGAGCGTCTAAGGAAGACTGTTGGATCCTTACTGAGGAGTCCAGTCCAACAGTCTAGGACGAAACGCTTTATAATATTGTTAGAAGAAACTCGTCTTTTGAATCTCGCATACCAGGAGCAAAGAGGAGTTCTGACAATAATTTTTGTTTGAGATGAATTTGTAGGGTTTAACTCGTATTACCGTAGTACATTTTCAAGAAAATTTTACAAATAAGGAGAAATTAAGATTTTCAAACCGTTACGCAGTAGCAGATTTTTCTGATGCTTCTACAAAGCGGAAAGTTATTAGACCAGCCCGTCGTATTAAGGCTCGTTGTTGCTGATATTCATTATATAGCAAGCCATTAGTGTTCACTCGTTGTTTAGAACCTGTCTTAGATTTCTCATTGAGGATGTACCGTTTTTCATAATATAATTTTTTCTCTTCTGTCGGAAAAAGTTCTATAATTGCTTCAGATAATTCCTCAAATCTTCTTGAATGGATTCTATAAATAAAATTTCATAGAATTTAAATAGAAAGTAATTTATTCATCTATGATTTTGAATAAAAGATTACTATAATTCACACGTTGATCACACGGTAATAAGTATACTAAAATAATACCTTCGATAATATAACTAAACTACTACAAAATAATACATTAGTCTTACGTAAAAGGAAATGGGGTTTTCAAAGTCGTTTTCATTTCTTTAGCAATCATAATCCTATACAAACAATGTCTGTAGTCAGTAATATCCCTTTACTCAGAATATACACATAGCATAATTTGTCCTATGCAATCATTGTCATTGTCAAGTAAAAGTTTGTATAGAGGTGTGTTTTTTCGAACTAAAATTAATGTTAGTTATTAAGAACTATCGTTAAAATTTGTACAATGTGAATGAAGTTTTTTTTTTAAATGGTCGACATTAAAAAACCGCTGTCAATTAATTGGCACGTAGCTTCCTCCATTGAAGTTTATTGTTCCAATAAATAAAATATTACTTTAAAATACAGTATGTGAATGCTATTTTAATATTATCAGTATGACATAAATTCGTAGGGCGGAACTTTACGACGTGCAACGACAACTCTTCGACCGTTTTTCGACCTTCGACCTCTTCTACCGTTCAACGAAATCTTTTGAAATTTTAACAGCAGATAGCTTTTTTATGGTAAATAGCCAAAAAAATTTATGAAGCAGTCGACTATATTGTTTTAAAGATATAAGGAATCAAAAAATTTTCAAAACAAAATTCAAACCTTGATATCTCAAGAATCATAGGGTTTTGAAAGCTGCGCAAAGAACTTAGCCGAGTGACATAAAAAATCTACCTTTTCCCAAAATTTCAAATGTATTAAAGTCTTTTTACTCTCGTAAACGTTGGACATAGAAAACTCATTTTTTCAGTTTTCGATTTATTACTGAAAAAATAAGTAGTCAAACCACTTGAAATTTTAGTGGAATATAATTTGACACGTGACCCATCAACAAGATTTTTTTCGTGATGTTCTAATATTCTAATTAAAAGATATGGCTTCTTCAAACAAATTCACCATTTTCGCATTTTCTGCCAAACGGTGCGGTTGATCTCGAGGGCCAAACGGGAAAAAGTAGGTAATTTTATTATCTTTCAAATGCGTAGTAGCGGAATTGTTTGTAGCAATGGGAAGATAAAAAGAACGCAAAATATAGTTTTACATAATTACAAAAATGGCCATAAAACGAAAACTAGTTGGCAAACTCAACAAATACTTATTTTCCCGAATTCATCATTCCAAAATAGATATATATATATATCAAATTTTATTGACATTTACAGACTAGATTCAGAAATATTACGGTATACATACACTCACACACACACACATACACACACACGCACACACACACACACACACACACACTCACACACACACACACGCACACACACACACACATCCATATGGACATTTTCTAAAAACACGTGATTCGAACTCCAAACACCTCAGAATGGATTTCGAACCTATTTTTGACAAAGTGGAAAATTTTACTATTACAAAGCTTCCTCTAGGAGGAAGCAAAATTTAATATAAAAAAAAAGTAATGATGTGGAACTATTGCAGATTCTGAATTACATCTCACAATTTAATTTTGAAATTGTGTATAATCCTGGTAAAGATAATATTGAAGCTGATTGTTTGTCTAGAAATCCGGTTTTGGAATCACATGAGGATACAGATAATGATTCAACGATCAAAACTTCAAATCTATTGAAACTAAACGATATCAAAGAAAATCAAAAGTCGTTAAAAGTTGATGAAAAATGCATTATTAAAGATGATATAATCTATAAAATTTTAAATGATAGAGAGAAAATATGGATTACTGAAGAATTTAGAAAATCTCTTATTAGAGATAACCAGCCTTGCAATGAAAAAGCGGACATTTTGGTGCGTGACAACATTGCCTAATGGTTGCAGCAATGTTGTTTTACGCGCTAACAATATTGCCGAATCTAGCCAGTCTTGCAATGCAATGTTGAGGCAATGTTGCCAAATTATCGGGTGCTATAGGGGATAAGATACATCAAAATTAATTTTTCTATTTATTTAATCTCTCTATATTATAAAAAAAGTTTCGCCGCCGCCGTTTCAGAAATTCTCCCCCTCAGTTTTCCCCCTCAATTCTCCCCCTCAATTTTCACCCTCAATTTTCCCCCTCAATTTTCCCCCTTAATTTTCCCTCTCAATGCATATCGTCTCAAATGTAGATTTTAGAATTCTTTGCTACAGATTCTGTAGTCTCTCTTTATTATCAAAAAAGCTTCGCCGCTGCCGATTCAAAAATTGTGCTCCTTAATTAGTGCCCCTCAATCACTGCCCCTTAATTCTTGCTCCTTAATTACCCTCCAATATTGCCATTCAGCTATTACCTCTAAACCACTGTTAATACTTATTCTGTAATCAGTTCTAATATTACACACACGGTTAATTCAAACTTTGAATTCCGGAAAATTTTGCCAGTGCCGGTCCCTTGTTAACTGGGGCCGACGCGCATGCGTTCTNAATTGAAATTTTTAATTCGGGAAACTCCCGCCAGTGCTGGTCATAGGTTAATGGGAAACTTGCATGAAAAAATCTATTAGGTCCGTCGTGTAGAATATCGAAAAATAATCGACACGTATTTTTTCTTTTTTCAATTAAACGATTATTAACAAAGATGTAGAGAGTTGAAATGTATGACGACACTGATTCGGACTGTGTATGGTATATCTATATCGTCCGATTCAGTGACGTCACACGATATTTCAACCCGCTGAACCTTCGTCAATAATCGTTTGATTGAAAGAAGAAAAAATACGTGTCGATTATTTTTCGATATTCTACACGACGGACCTAATAGATTTTTTCATGCAAGTTTCCCATTAACCTATGACCAGCACTGGCGGGAGTTTCCCGAATTAAAAATTTCAATTAACGGTATGTGTACTTTTGCATTGGTTAATGGGTTTGTTTCCGTCTTACACAATAATGAACATCCATTTCTATTCGAAGATTTCACACGTTCTTCTGCAAACCAGAGTTTTATCATCCTCCGTTCATTCGTCTTATTTCAGCATCTTTTCTCGGAGGTGGCGTGTTCTTTTAGCCATAACCCTTCCCTGTCATATTTTCGTATTCAGCGGCACTCATCGCGCTGGCTATACTAGTGCTGCTGGTTGACTTGTGGACTGGGTATCCACGCTTGCGATGCTGGCACCTTTAGGTGTCAACTGTCAGGTTTCCCTGTACCTCTTTTCTTGGTTCGTTTATAGTATTCATTGACATCGATTTCTTCGTCCCGGTATGTGTCCGACCACCCGGATCCCCCGTCTATGGGGGCAGCTGACATGGCGCCCAACACATGACTGAAAGCGTGCCAGACTGGTCATTCATCCAGAATATAGCGCGCGCA